>RJWM01025517.1:0-29252 GCA_004363535.1 Dasyprocta punctata | reverse complement strand
TTTTTTTTTGTGCCTGCAGTTGAACTCACAACCTCGTGCCTACCAGGCAGGTGCTTAGGCCACTGGGATAAATCCCCGGCCCTATTTTTTGAGACAGGGTCTCACTATGCAGTTCAGGCTGGCCTTGAACTCACTTTGTAGCCCAGGCTGGTCTCAAACTCACAAGGATCCTCCTGCCTCAGCTTCCCAAATGTTGGGATTAAAGACGTGCACCACCATGCCCAGCTGTGAGAGGAATATATTCCCACTGAAAAATTTTCTGATTTTTCTGGAGAGAATACAGTGACATTCTTTTATGTTTTGATATAATTAACTAAATATATTTTTACTTTTTGTTTAGGATACCATCATCTGGAATACTACTACCAAAATCTTTTTCAAAATAGGGTAAAATATAAATAAACAATATGTTCACCTGGAACCTAGGGGATAAGTATGGCTTTTTTTTTTTTAAGGCTGGGTCTCACTATGTACCCCAGACCGACCTTGAACTCATGGTAATCCTCCTGCCTCAGGCTCCTGAGTGCTGGGATTACAGGCATGCACCACCATGCCTGGCCAGTGTAGCATTTTAAAAAATTCTTTTTTGAGAGCCTTTTTGAGGTCTCTTAGTCTTTAATTAGTGATTTCAGAATATGATCTTGACTGTAAGGGCTCTTGTGAAGCGCGGGGTGTGATTTCTTCTCTTTTTCTTTTTGCTGCTAGCTGCTGTGATCGGAACCAGATTGCATGCTGCTGTGGCAATCGCCTGCATTGTAATGGCCTTTTACGTCTTGTTTATAAAATGAATTCCAAAGTATCCAACTCATCAGCTGCCAAACAAGGGGACAAGAGTGAAGAACCTGTTGGAGGCCTGGACCCAGTGTAGGAGAGTTCAGCTAAAATCATCAAAGTCCCCAGGATGACACCAGAGCATCTGTCCCTGCCATATGTAGGGGAAATTCCTCATGGTCATGAACATTATTTGTGCTCCAGGGGACTCCAGAAAGCCATCTTCCTTTGATCTCTGTGTAAATCAGCTCTCAACATTGAGCATATAATGCCCAGATAAATTACATCCCTCAGTGATAAGATTATATACCTCTTGCTTGAAAGCCTGTCACCTGGGCTGGGGTCATAGCTCAGTGGTAAAGCGTTTGCTTAACATGAGGCCTTGGGTTTGATTCCCAGGACTGTAGAACAAACAGCAACAGCAACACAACCCTGTCACCTATTTTGTTCTTCAATCCTTCATCAGGATCTTTTCAAACTGAACCTCTTAGGGAAGGACATAAGCTATGTTCAGACTTCTTGGAAAGAGAAATAATTTTCAAGACTTCACTTTTTTCTCTCTGATTTGGATTTGGCAAACTGGTGAGGGAGGGTGGTAGGTGGGAAATAGAAGCTATGAAAAGCCAAGAAATTGACTTTAGAAATTTATATACCCATCTGAGAACATAAGAGAGGTATGGCTTTCATTGCAAAAAGAACAGATGAAGCAGCTTGCGATGTACTGGTAGCTTGAGGGTTTCGCCAAGGGAATCTAAGCTTACATAAAATATGGGAATTGTCTTTGTACGATGAGACTAGAAACCAGTGATTTGAGACAAGAAAATGTTTTCTCTCTACCTTATCCCCAAAAGTAGACTTCATTCAATCAAATGGTAAATGAAAAATGAATCAACTGTTAATATTTCCTAAAGCTGTTTTATATTTTCTAAATTACTTAGTGCTAAATACTGTTCTTTAAATACCACCACTAGCGGAAAAAGAAACTATTGAAGAAATAATTGTTTTATTGCAGTTAGGGTAGAAGAAAGAAATAAACTAGTATATCAATTCATATACTAGTTAAATCATCTAGTATAAGAATTTATTGTAATGTTGGATGGGAGTTTTGTCATGCTATAAAAGTTATAAAGTTATTTTTTAAGTGTGGATTGTGGCAATTTTCAGTTGATTGCTTGATTTTCTTGATCAAACCTTAATTTTCTTCATATTGAGGTGCTCTTCTGTTGTCTGGAAATTTTGTTCTCTGTAGGAACATGAGACATTCAAATGAGAGAAGTTGCTGGTATTTGTTGACATATTTGGACAGTTGATAGGCTGCATTAATAAAGTGAAAATGTTTTACCGAGTAAAGTTAAACAGAACTTTGCAATTGAGAGTGAAAAGTTTTTCATGGAGTATGATAGCTCCTGAGCAAATCATTTTAGATTATTCAACATTTGAAGGGAAGACTTTTCTACTCCCTCCTCATATCCTCATATCAGCTAATGGAGTTGTGAAACCTAGAATGTCTCTATTTAAAAAGAAGTTGGTCTAAAATTGTAATAAGCAAGCATAAGAAATCTTCCAATTGAATTGTTCATTACAGTGAATCTTGGTAAATCAGCTGTGATTGACTCTTATATGGCAATAAATTATCTTTTTGTCTGCTTACTCCAAAAGAATAAAAGCTGCTAAGAAGTTTAGATTCTGAAATTTGCAGTTTAGTCCTTTGAAAGGTTTTAAAAGCATAGGAGTTCAGGTAAATTCTACATGTGTTTGTCATCTCAGATTTGTGGGCGTTCTCTCTTCAGGAATTGGTTAACAGGGTAAACTTCAATGATTCATGTATTAGCCATTATCATTTCTGAGGACTTTTCTCATGAATGAAAGGGAATTTAGTGAAATAGGAAAAAAGAGTTACACTTGTGGGTATCAGTTTGGAACCTGTTGGAACCTGTTGGCCAAATGGAATGTCACTCTGATAAAACAAGGTTCAGCATGTTTTGCACTTGTTATTTTCTAGCTTTAATGACTTGTTTTCCTGTTTTTTTGTTTTTGTTTTTGTTCATTTTTTTTCATACCAGGAATTGAACTCATGACCTTTGCTTGCCAGGCAGGCGCTGTGCCGCTGAACTACATCCCCAGCCCATGACTTGTTTTGTAATAGAGCTAATGTCTCTAAGTTTGGACCTTAGAGATGCTTCATATTTTAAACTAGTCCCATTCTACACTTGTATTTGAAGCCAATTTTTACAGCCTCCTGGGTGGGTTATCTTGACCTAAACTCTTTTGAGTTGTTATATTTTGAGATGTTGTCATACCACAATGTACCAAAAAGTGCACAAGTAAAAGGTGATTTACAGCAAAAAGCAAATACACAGCCTATTTAATTTCTTGATTTTATGTAAGCAGATAAACAGAAACTTGTTTAATTCACTACTTTGACTGATGTGTCATGTATTTTGGGCTAGAAATTATAAGGTGTTCCTCTAGGAAACCATATTGAGATGGAGATAGGAGGATAGCAATATTGTCTCAGATTCAACTTTGCATTACCATAAGCCCTGGATGGAATGAAGTTGCTCCTTTTTGTAGTAGAAGTACAGTTTTTTTATTCATCTCTGTCTGCAGAAATCCTCAAAAATAAAATTTTTCCCTATAACCTTTGTCCATTTTATTTGTCAAATGCTAAATTTGTTGAATTTTATTATTCCCTTGGGTTATGCCCATATACAGGTTTTTAATTCATGTTAGTGAATCCCATCATTCTAGTTTCCCCCATGTGAAGGCCATTGACTGCATGATACAGTTGAAAATAAATGACAACCTAGCCTTTTTGGGGGGAGTTGAGGTTTTTATAAAATTTTGAGGTATATTAAATAAGGTAGCACCCCCTGTATATTTTACCTACTATTGCTATTAAAATGCAAGTATCATCTATTCAGCGATGAACTTTCATATTCAAATACAATTATCAGATTAACCACTCAAGCACCTAGAAAAATCTTTGAGCTCATGGAATTCAGGCATATACTATTGGTACTTTTTGCTGTTGGTTTATTCCAGGTGCCTTATAGGACTGGCACAAGTGTATATTATACCTTCCTAAGGCATTTTCTTCACTCACACCTTTATTTTGTTGTAGTGGGAGTTGAACCCAGGACCTTATGGATGCCAGGCAAGCAAGCACTCAGTCACAGCTAAATTCCAGCCCTTCAAAAACTTTACTTTGAGCCCTAAATTGCCCGGCTGTCGTTAAACTTGTGCTCCTGCTTCACCCCCCAACCGCCAGCTGAGATTACAGGCATGGGTTACCATGCCCAACTCAGAAGTCACTGATCTCCAAATTCTTTTGCTTTAATCCTCCCCTTACACCTACTTCATTAAAAAAGGGGAAAGTGCTAAAATGTTAAAGCTCTGCTCATGTGAGAGGCACTAATTCTACTTACATAATCCCTACTATTTTTCACTTACAGAGTTTGGAAGTCAGACATGTTTTAGTAGATATGAGTGTGAACGAAGGTTCAGTTATATGAATGTCACAGCATTCAAGCTTTAGGCAGAGGGCTCTGTGAGGCCATGGTATCCTTTCCTGCCTTTATCCATTTCACGGTTAGCCTATCTAGTCTTTGGATTTAAGTACTCTTCCTGGGGCTAGGAGTGTAGGCTCAGGGATGCAACACTTAGCTGGTACATATGAAGCCCTGAGATTTAATTATCTCAAATCCAGAATTTGGGTATTTGTTTATTTAGGATTGTTTGTTTGTTTGTTTGTTTAAACAAGGTCTTGTGATGTTGACCAAGTCTGGCTCTGAACTCTATCCTCCTGCCTAGCCTCCCAAAAACCAGGATTATGGGCGTGTGCGACTACGCCCAACTGACCACTTTAAAATTTAAAGCGAATAAAGATAAGGATAAGTAGATATGAATAGTTAAATTTTATATAAACTGATACAAAAATCAAAACCACAGTTCAGCTTGCAGCGTATCAAGTCCTCTTTTCCTTGGGACCTCCGAACCACGCGGGGGCAGCAAGGCACACCCCGACAAGGGGGCATGCTGGACTTACCGCTGGTGCTCGGTGGTTCCTCCCAGAATCCTCCGAGGCGGGGCAGATGATTTAAAAGAGGGCGCGGACTTCCGCTCCTTCACTGGAGGGAGAGCGGCCTGGGACTGTTGTGTGTGTTAGAGAGTGTCTTGTGGAAGAAGCGTGTGGGCCGGGAGTATGAATGGACGCGTGAGTGAGTGTGCAAGGCGAGCGAGTGATTCCTCCAGGTTTTCCCCCCATCTACACCTTGATCTTATTTGATCGGGTCGTGACCCCTGCCCCGCCGGGCCGCCCCGAAATGAAAAGCTCACCTCCTGCGAAGCCCTCTTCTCGGGGCGCTGTGCGGCGAGGCCGCATGGGCGGCGGCAGCGCCGTGGTTCCCGAGGTCCCAGAGCTGGCCCTGCGGGCGCGGTGCTCAGAAGTGATGAATTGATCAGATAGACGAGGCCGGGGCTTCCCGTGCCGCTGATTATCGAGGCGATTCTGATCTGAGCCCGGCCCCACGGCGCGGCCACCGGGCTCCTGGACATAGGGGCGAGCACGGAGGTTGAGGGTGAACGAACCGTGGTGGCCCCGCTTGCGGGGCTGGAGCTGCAAGACGACCGAGGCCACGTCCGCGCTGCAGTCTTTCTTCGAAGCTCCCTCCTATTTAGGGTGGGCTTGTCACGATGACTGCATGGCACTGACCCTGAAGGCAGCGAGCAGTGCCGCTAAGGAGGGAAAGAGGGGCGAGTGTGTGTGCCAGTACACACGCAGACCTTACAAAAATGGAAACTAGTGGGACTCGCCAAAGATTTAGTGAATTGAATGGTCAGGGAGGTCTAGGGCAGGCTTGCTTTCTTTTTTTGGCGTTTAAAGTTTTTTTTATTGCTCAAAATTGTATACATTTATACGGTGTGATGTGATTCTCTCCCACCCCCGTGAATGTATACACTGTAATGTTCATATCAGGGTAAGCACACCTCAAACTTATGTGTGGTGAAAACGTTTAACATTCTTTCTTTTACCAGTTTTGAAATACACAGTACGTTTATAGTTTATAGTCATGCTACTGTGTAGCAGGACAATGTAACTTTTGTATGGCTATAACCTCGAAGCAGTTGACTAGCCTTCCTCATGCTTCCCTCTCCCAGTCCGTGGTAACCACCTTTTACTCTGAATTTCTATAAAAGATTTTTTTTTTTCAGATTTCACATAAGAGTGTAATCTTGTGTACTTGCTTTTCTGTGCCTGGTTTATTTCACATGACTTCCAGTATCAGCCATGTCACAAAATGACAGGATCTCATCCTTCTATATGCCTGAATAGTATTCTGGTAGTGTAATAAACTCCCACCCATGGAGATAGAGAGACTTTTTTTGTGCCAAGCTACATTCCCATCCTTTTGTCATTTGGTTTTTGTTGAGATAGAGTCTAGCTATGAAGTGCGAGGTGGTGCCCTTGAACTCACTATGTAGTCCAGGCTGGCCTTCAGCTCACAGAAATCCTGCCTCAGCCTCCTGAGTGCTGGATCATAGGCATGGGCCACCACACCCAGTCCCATCGTTTTTAAATTGTGAGCTAAGAGTCTCACCAAATTTTCCATCTTGATGATTTGGCCTCCCAGAGTGCTGGGCTCCAGGTATGTACCACCACACTTAGTTTAAACCACATTAGTTCCATCTCTGGTACAAAAAAAAAAAAAAAAAAAAAAAGTTTAAACCTCATTTTCTTTATCCATTCATGTATTAATGAACACTTCAAATCGATGACATTTCTTGGCTATTGTAAACAGTGCAGCAGTGAATTTGAGACTGCAGGTATCTCACATACTCTTTTTTTTTTTTTTTTTTTTTTTTTTAAACCGGGGACTGAACTCACAACCTTGCGCCTGCCAGGTAGGTGCTTAAGCCACTGAACTAAATCCCTGGCCCTATTTTTTGAGACAGGGTCTCACTATGCAGTTCAGGCTGGCCTTGAACTCACTGTAGCCCAGGCTGTTTAAACTCACAAGGGTCCTCCTGCCTCAGCCTCCCAAGTGCTGGGATTAAAGGCATACACCACCATGCCCAGCTCTTTCACATACTTATTTCCTTTTCTTTGGATATATATACCTAGTAGTGGGATTGCTGAGTCACATGGTGCTTCCTTTTAATTTTTTGAGATGCCTCCATATTATTTTCTATAATGGTCATACTAATTTAATTCTCACCAATGGTGTGTAAGGTTTGTCTTCTTTTTTTGGTACCAGGGATGAACTTATGACCTCATGCTTGCCAGGCAGGCACTTATGCCACTGAGCTAAATCTCTGGTCAAGGTTTGTCTTTTCTTTACATCTTCACCAGTGCTAGTTATCTTTAGTCTTTTATAATAGCCATTCTGAAGAGTGAGGTGATTCATTGTGGTTTTAACTTGCATTTTCCTGCTGAATTTGAGTATCCTTTTATATACCTCATGTCCATTTGCTTTTGAGAAATATTTGTTTACGTCTATTGCTCGTTTTGATCAGGTTTTTATTTTTATATTATTGAGTTCTTTATTTTGAATTTTATTTTTATTTTTTTATTCTGAATTTAAAAAACAATTTTTTTGTTTTTTTGAGACAGGTCTATGTAGTTGAGCCTGGTCATGAGCCCACTATGTAGCCCCAGCTGGCCTTGATCTTGCAGCAGTCCTCCTGCTTCAGCCTCCGGAGTGCTAAGATCACAGGCATGTGTCACCATGTCCGGCCTTCAGACTGATTGAGTATTTTTGGGCACTCAATCTAAAGGGGCACAGAGAAAATGAGAGCAAGAGAGATGAGGAGGCCTTTAATGGGGAGGGCATGGGAGAGCTTTGTGGGGGGTAGAAGCTCTCAAGAACAAAGAAGTGTAGTTACCTTTATCAGTTTTGGCTGGGGGGAGGAGTTTGGGAGGTGGGCAAAATGGTATATTAACAGCTGATTTGAAAGAGTAGCTGCCTGTGTAAAACAGGAGACAGATTTACTGGGGGCTGGGGGTGGAGGTTTGGGTGGTTGTAGAGTCTTGGGAGTGGAGAGGGCTCGGCACATGCGCAAAAAAGGAGCGGGAGGTTTATCTCTGGAAGGAGAAGGAGAGCATGGAGGTTACTCTCGGTGACTTAAGTTGTTTCTCTGGGTCCAGTACCAAGTTGAGGGGATGTCATATTACAGATAGCTAAGTCTCAGGCTAGCAGAGCCTATCACAGACAGTCTGCAAATAGTTTCTCCCACTCTGTATCTTGTCTCCACTGTATTTTTTCCTTCCTTATGCTGAAACTTGTTTTAATGCCATTCATCTGTTTTTGGTTTTATTTCCTGTGCCTTTCAGGCTTCTTTTTGTTTTTCTTTTTCTTTGGGGGGTGGGGGGACAGGGTCTCACTATACAGTTCAGACTGGCCTTGAGCTCACTTTGTAGCTCAGGCTGGCCTCAAACTCACAAGGATCCTTCTGCCTCAGCCTCCCCAGTGCTGAGATTACAGGCGTGAGCCACCATGCCTGGCTCAGGCTTATTTTTCATAAAATGCTTGCCCATCTGCTGTGAAGCATAGTGCCTTCACATTGAGATACATCCACAGCCTTTGCTTTTTCTCTTGATTTCTTCAGATAATTTGCCATTGGCATATAGAAACACTACTAATTTTTGAATGCTGATGATCTTGCAAACTTACTGAACTCATTCAAGTAGTTTTCTGGTAGAGTCTTTGAGGTCTTCAGCATGTAGGACCATTCTCTTCACACAGTGATATTTTTTACTTTGCCTTTCCCAGTTTGGGTGCCCTTTATTTCTTTTGCATGCTTGCTCTGACTGATTTCCAGTACTATTTTGACCAAAAGTGATTAGAGTGGGCATCCCGGCCTTATTACAGATCTTAAAGGGAAAGCTTTCAGCTTTTTCCTGTTCACTGTGATGTCCACTGTAGCTTATTGTATATGGCCTTTATTGTATCAAAGGATGTTCCTTTCACATGTGATTTATTCGAGCTTTTTATCATGAAGGGATGTTGAACTTTATCAAAAATTTTATTCTGCATCTATTAGGATGATCATATGGTTTTTATTATTCTTTAAAAGAGTTGGGAAAAAAAAAGTTGGGAATGTTGGTGCAAGTCTGTAATCCCAACACTAGGAGGCTGAGGTGGAAGGATTGCAAGTTTGAGCTCTGCCCAAACAATTTAAACCCTTTTTAAAAAAAAAAAAAAAAAAAAAAAAAAGGAAATGAAGCTCGGCAAAGGCCCTGAATTTAATCCCCAGTACTGGAAAAAATCAGGTTAAAGGCAGGTTTATTTCTACTCATGTTTTCAGAAGTTTCAATTCATGGTCAGCTGGCTCCATTGCTTTTAGACCAGTAGGGAGGCCGAACATGGTGGAGCAAAGCTGGTTACTTCCTGATGACCAGGAAGCAGAGACAGAGACAGAGACAACCACAGAGGAAGGGGCCAGGAACAAAATACTCTATCAAAGCCATCATGCCCCAGTGATCAGCTTCGTCCCATTAGGTCCCACTTCCTAATGAGCTTTTTGATTTATAAATTCATCCAGTCACGCTTGAAAGCCCAGCAGTTGATGACCAGCCCTTCACTACAATGAGACTTTTGGGGGCATTTTGGATCTTAACATAACATGGTGTATCATGTATTTGCATATGTTAAATCATTTTTGCATTGCTGAAATTAATCCCAATAGATTACGGTATATAATCTTTTTTTTTTTTTTTTTTTTTTTTTTTTTTTTTGCGGCACCGGGGATTGAACTCACAATCCTCGCACCTGCTAGATAGGCGCTTAAGCCACTGAGCCAAACTCCCAGCCCTGGTTTTTTGAGGCAGGGTCACACTGTGTAGCTTAGGTCGGCCTTGCACTCACATTGTAGCCCAAGCTGGCCTCGAACTCACAACGCTCCGCCTACCTCAGCCTCCCGAGTGCTGGGATTAAAAGCGTGCGCCACCACGCCCCGTGGTACATAATCTTTTTAATGTGCTTTTGGATTCAGTTTGCTAGTACTTATTTGATTGAGGTTTTTCTTTTCTTTTTCTTTTTTGTAATTCATCAAATTGGACCCAAGATCTTTGCCAACTACACCCTTAGCCCCCTTTTTTTTTTTTTTTTTTTTTTTTTTTGCGGCACCGGGGATTGAACTCACAACCTTGCGCCTGCCAGGGCAGGCGCTTAAGGCACTGAGCCTAACTCCCGGCCCTGGATTTTTTGAGGCAGGGTCGCACTATGTAGCTCAGGCCGGCCTTGCGCTCGCGTTGTAGCCCAAGCCGGCCTCGAACTCACAACGCTCCGCCTACCTCAGCCTCCCGAGTGCTGGGATTAAAGGCGTGCGCCACCACGCCCGGCTCTTAGCCCCTTTTTTAATTTAAAATTAAAGTTAATTTAATTTTAAGATTAAGTTTTCCAGGCTGGACTTGAACTGGTGATCCTGCTCAGCCTCCCAGAATGCTGGGATCATAGGAATAAGCCAGCACACGGCCTTTTTTGTTTTGTTTTGTTTTTTGTGCTAGATTCTCACTATGCAGTCCAGACTGGCCTTGAACTCAGCTTGGCAAATGCTGAGATTACAGGTGTAACTGCCACCATGCCCAACATACTGAGGATTTTTGCATCTAGGTTCATTAAGTGTACTGGCCTGTAGTTGGGTCCCTTGTCTGGTTTTGGTATTAGGGCAGTGAGGGCCTGGTGCCTGGTAAAATCAATGTAGTTCTCTCCTTCAGTTTTTGGGAATAATTTTAAATCAATCTTTTTCTTTTTTTCCTTTTCTTTTTCTTTCCTTTTTTTCCCCTTTCCCTTCCTGGCTTGCTTTTTTTTTTTTTTTTTTTTTGAGACAGAGTCTCACTATGTAGCTCAGGCTGGTCTTGAACTCACTATGTAGCCCATGTTGGCCTAGAATTCCCTGTGATTCTTCTGCCTCAGCCTTCCAAGTTCTGGGACTATAGGCATGCACCACCATGGTTGGCAGTATTTTTCTTTAAATGCTTGATATATATGTATATATATGGTTTGTTTTGTTTTGTTTTGTTTTTTTGGTACCAGGGATCAAACTCATGACCTTGCACTTGCCAAGCAGGCACTTTTGCTGCTGAACTAAACCCCTGGCCCAACTGGGCCATTTTCTTGTCCAGTCTTTTTTATGCTATAACAGATTCCTGTGACTGATGTGTAATTATGGAAACCACAATAGTGTATCAATTTTTAGATACCTTCAAACTCAAGCACTAGATATTTGAACAGTGTTCATAAAGGGAAAGAAACTGCTGAAAGGGAAATCATAGTGCTTGATCAATTTTGCATGCCTGTATCTGGTAACCTGAGCAACTATTTTGAAGATAACAATATATAATATAACAACCACTGTTAACAGCACTTGGGAGGCTGAGGTAGGTGGAGTGTTGTGAGTTCGAGGCCAGCTTGGGCTACAACCCGAGTGCGAGGCCGGCCTGAGCTACATAGTGCGACCCTGCCTCAAAAAACTAGGGCCGGGAGTTTGGTTCAGTGGCCTAAGTACCTGTCTGGCAGGTGCAAGGTTGTGAGTTCAATCCCCTGTGCCTCAAAAACAAAAACAAAAACAACCACTGCTAAACTCCTGTCTTATTTTGAAATCCTGTATCACTATTTTTTTTGTTGTTGTTGTCATTTGACTTTTGTTGTTTTTTGTGTTTGTTCGCTTCATTTTCTAATTTTTCTGTGCTGTTTTTCCTCTTTACAATTAAAAAAAAATACCTTGATAGCAATAAACACACTTATTGTCTTAAAAAAAATCAAAACTATATTTTGCATTGTAGATTGACACAGAAAAGGGAGTTGTCTTCCAGGAAAGGAGGCACCAGCAGAGTTAGAGACTGAGCAGTGATGGCCAGGACTGGAGGACCAGGCAGATGGAGCCCTCAATAAAAAGTCTAGGAGATAACTACACCCAGGAAGTCTAAAATCTGTAAAGTGTGGCCTTGCATAAGTATTAATGCTACTTAGAGCTGCTGACGTTACAATGTTCGCAAAATCACGGAGTTCATTGGGAGAATGGGCTATGTCTATTTCTCGTTTCCCCTACACTTAACTTGGTTCTAGACAAGGGTTTGTAAGACGTGACAAGTGGGTGGCTCTGTACAGTTGGAGTGAATACTGTGTAAATCCTTATTTCTTCAGCAAGATGAACTTTCAACTTGCAAATAGACCCAACGGGACTAGTTTGTAGAAGTCAGGAATTTTCCCTTGTATTTTAAGAGCCGTGAAGAGGTAGCTCATAGTCATGGGTAACCAAGACTTCATGCACTGTTTTGCACAAATCTGTTTAATAGAGACAGGCAGCAGGATGTTCCACTGTGATTAGGAGGCCACCACCACTAGGTGGAGAAGAAGCCACCATCATTCTTTCGGGAATAACCTCCATTGGTGGCTGCAGTGTGAGGGGACACTGCAGAGAAAAGAGAAGAGGGGGTGAGCTGTGAACTTCAGATCCTTTCCCTTTCCTGGAACCCACAAGTTACCCATACATGTATGCATCCTATGAAGAAGGTTCGTGTGATAACTGGGGAAACTGGTGTCTGGTGGACTGATGAAAGGTAGTTACAGTTCCCCTTCCAGGTTTCTGCCCTGCTGGAGATACTTGTTACTTAGACCTAAGGCTCAGAGGCTCTAAAAACTGAATGAATTTCCTAGCTCTATTTGCGAGCATGCCCAGACCCTCAGTAATGCCTGATCTTTATACCAGCCAGTAACTTCAAGTCTCAGATTCCCTAGTCCATTTAGAAAGATCATGTCACCACCCTGCCCACCCACCTGGCCTTGTGCCCTTACCTATGGCTCCCTGGATGCTGTGGATGGACTCCTTCTTAGGGTTGATCCACTGTCTGATGTTAGCCAGGGATGTGATAGTGGGCGGAGGAGGAAAGGATAAATATTCTCCAGGGAACTGAGTCTTGATGATTCTAGAAGATGGTATGGGGAGAAAAGTGAAATCAATCAGAAAGAAAGGTTAAGAGGCTGAGGCAGGAGGAAACAAATTGGAGACCTAGCAACCTAGGGCAACCTAGCATCTTAGTGAGACCTTGTCTCAAAATAGAAGTAAAGGGAGGCTGCAGCTATAGCTCAGTGCAAAGACCCTGGGTTCAATCCCAAACACAGCAGAGATGGAGAGAGAGAGAGACAGAGAGAGAGAGATGAGAAGGGAAAGATAACTTTATGAAAACCCAAAAGTAAAGCACCCACAGTCCCTTTTTACCCTTTGGAATTAACCAAAGGTGTTTTTTTGTCTGTTTGTTTGTTTTTTGTACAGATGATCATAATCTCGGAGGCTTGCTTGCTACTTTTTCTTTCTTTCTTTCTTTCTTTTTTTTTTTTTTATTTATTTGGAGACTGGGAGTTCAGGCTGGCCTTGAATTCACTATATACTTCTGACTGACCTTGAACTCACAGCAATTCTCCTGCATCAGCCTCTTTAGTGCTAGGATTACAGGCATATGCTACCATACCTGGTTCATAATCTTGGAGGATTTCTGTTCTAAACATACAGAAATTACACTACTGATATAAAAATACAGAACTTTTACACAAATGATTGTTATTTTCAGGTGAGATTTTACCTATGGATGGCAGCTTCCTTTGGGTGAAGAGACTGTATATCTACAACTTACTCATGAGTATCCTGGATGGTCTCCTGATGTAACAATATCTCACTTTTGTCCTTGAAGGCCCCACTGTGGTGATCATACAAGGTTGCTAAGCGGAAATCGAGGTCATCCTTTGGTATCTACAGGGAAAGTCAGTGCTCCAGGGTTAATTTGACCATCTCTTGGGTTCTCTTGGGCTTTGCCATTCCCCAGAAAGACAGTGAAGTCTTTTTTGGGCCTGAAATCTACCAAGTCTTTACACACTGAATTGTTGTATGTAATGAGTTTTTAACTCTTGCTTACACAGAACTGCCCCCATTATAATTATGTCTAAAGGGTTGTGAGCTCATACTGGAGATACAGGAACATTATCCCCAACATGGACTTCATTGATGTCACCTCATTCATGGTTATATTCAGTCCTTGTTTTAATAAAAAAAAAAAAAAGAATGAGCTGTCTGGTAAAAATTATTTGCTCCAGATAACTTCCTGAAACAAAACCCAAGCCTTGTGACTTGATAAGTTGTTTTTGGATTCAGCAAGATCTTAGATCAGGGACAAAAGGAAAGATGGTAAAGCAGTCAGGGGTGGCCTACCTTTCAAAAAGGGTATTAATGAGTCCTAACTGGATGTAAAGAGAAATAGTTTTTCCAACAATAACTACCTTGGAATCAAAAAAATAGGCATCCCGCCTCATGGAGGTGATTGTAGGAGTTGAGCTGAGCCGGCTCCAGGGATCCTGTTGCTGAGCAAGGTGAGTTGGGTTCTTGAATGGTGATTTCTGCAAAAGAGAAACCAGGACCTGGCTACAGGAGGCCTTGCTGGTGTGGTTCTTCAGTGACATCCATCTCCTTATTACCTTCTTTTTTGTTTTACAATCTCAGATCTACAAATGAGCAATAATGTGGGGCAGCACTCCTAGCTTTTCTTAGTGAGAACTGACAGAAATGAGCCAGGAAAACATGAGAAGGGATGGACTGGGACAAGTCCCTGGGTGGGGAGCAAGTAAGAAAGGTGATGAACTCAGGTTTCAACATCCTGAGTTTGAAGACAACGTGAGACTTAATGCATTAACAGAAAATGGAAAGTAAGTAACTTAGTAGAAAGCTTAGAACAAGTAATACAGAGCAGGAGTTTGTAGTAGTAGCTGACGCCTCAACAAAGGAGTCTGGCCAAAAGTGAAGAGCTGGCTTGTGAGGACTGCACAGTATTCTGAAGGAAGTAAAGAAGGCCCTACAAAAAGCAGTCAGGCACAATGTCTATGTAGGTAAGGAAAAGGTTTCAGCGAGCAAAGAAGGGTCATTTGTTGAAGAAATGTCAGCAAAAGTTCATTAAGACATTCAGTTCTCCCTACAAGCATGAATGTGAAAAGCACACGATTGATTCCTTCATTATAAATTAGGTGCCATATTTTCCACCACTGTATTCCAGGTACCTAGCACGGTGACTTAATGTGGTATGTACAAATGGTATCTTGGTTGAATAACTGATCGAATTCCAGTGAGTACAGCCAACACCATTAGACTCTCATTCAGCCTTTGCAGTGCTGTAACCCTCCTTTCCCTCAATGTGGCAAGTGCTCTGTGCCTCTGCTCAATTAAACCTTAGTTGAATAGTAATATCCAGCACACCATTCTGAGAACCAGACGGTGATACATGATGCGAGACTTGTTGAGGGCCTGGCTAGCTTGACAGCCAGTTACACAACGCTTATCCTCCCTTCTATCAGCACAAGGATGAGACTGTCTTTCACTGAAAAAGCTGAGACTGTTCGGTGCCATCTGCACATTGCTTCCCTTCCACTGCAGGAGAGGGCGTCCCTTCTACTCAAGAGTAGCCCTTCCACCCTGGACCCGGCCCTTCTCTACGCTTCAAAGACCTTCTGCACCCCCCTTTCTCTGACCCCAACTCCTCTCCCATCCCTTAACCATGGTCTACACCACTATATCAGCCTCTGTACAGAGCCAGACTTCTTCAAGAGTCAACACTCACTATCTCTACTTTGTACTTTGTCCCTATCCCCATCCTCCCTCCAGCCCAATGCAGTCTGACCTCTGCCTCCAGTATCCCCTGAAACTCTTGCTGGTGAGAAGGACCCTTTCCAGACCTAATCTTATGTGATCACTGGGATTTCTGGCACCAAGACTGAATTCTCTAAAATGCTTTCTCTGCCCCAAGGGTCCAGCTTCTCCTGGTTGTCCACTGGCCTCTGGCTTGTATGTCTCAGTTGCCTTCTCTCTGCCCCTTACACAGTGGGATTCTCCAAGACATGGTTTCTGCTTTTCTTCTCCTATTCACTGGATGAGTTGATTCTCTCCCATAACTACAATATGGGTACAGTGAATCCTAGACATGCATCTTCAGCCAGAACTTTCAGCCTTATTGCCTACAACTAATGTCCATTTAAATGGTCCACAGCCACCATAAAGTAAGATCTACCTAGCCGGGCATGGTGGTACACACCTGTAATCCCAGCACTCGGGAGGCTGAGGCAGGAGGATCATTGCAAGTTCAAGCCCAGCCTGGGCTACTAAGTGAGTTCAAAGCCAGCCTGAACTGCATAGTGAGACTCTGTCTCAAAAAACAGAGCAGGGGATTTAGCTCAGTGGTGTAAGCGCCTGCCTGGCAGGTGTGAGGTTGTAGGTCGTGAGTTCGATTCCCGGTACCCAAAAAAAAAAAAAAAAAAAAAAGATCTACCTAATTGATCTCAACATCTTTCTCCCACAAATCGCTTCTTTGAGACATCCCATTTCAGTGAATGGTAATAAGCTCTCAGATATCTAGAAGTTATCTTAGACTTGTTCCTTCTCTTGGGCCTACATTCAGTCAGCAACCGGGTCCCATCAGTCCCACCCTTTGCATCTTTTTCAGTGTGCACCTTACTGCTATCCTGTGTCACTGCTGCAGGTAAGGGTGTCACTGTCCCTCTCTCACCTCCCATCCTACTCAATCCACTGCCTCATGTGCTCTCTCCCTTCCCCCCAGTACTGGGGATTGAACCCAAGACCTTCTCACTGAGCCAAATCCCCAGCTCTTCCCTTTATAACTTTTTTTTTTTTGAGACAAGGTCTTGCTAAATTCCCCAGGTGGGACTTGAACTTACTACCTTTCTGTCTCAGCCTCCTAGAGTGCTGGGATAACAGGCATGTGCTATCACACACAGCTCACATGTGCTTTCTAAAACACTCATCTAACTTTCTTACTCTAGTGCTTAAAATCCCTCCATAATTGCCGTACCTCTAAGGATGAATTCCTAGCCCACAGCACACCTAGCTTCTGGGGTCACTTCTCCAGCTCCAACTGCTCCCTGCCTCTAGCACCTCCACTTCACATCTCAACTTCAGCTCTTTGAGACCATGCAGTGCCCCAACCTCACCTACCATCTTATTTCCATGTATGTGAACCTGCTGCTCCCATTTCCTTGAATGTCTGATTCCTGTTCCCTTCTTCCTAACTTTTATCCCACCTGCTCCCTCCCCTGACCAGCTAACTCACAGTTGGGTGTCAAAATTCATCTACTCTGGGAAGATTCCCATCAGGTTCCTGGTTCTCACCACACCTTACATATAACTCTTACGACACATGTGCTACTGTTGCTGTTGCTGATCGATCTTTTCTACTAGAATTTCTTGACAGCAGGAGCTCTAGCTAGTTTATCTACATAACTTCAGTGTTAAGCCGAGTGCCTGACATGGTAAATAATAAATATTGAATAAAAGGAAACTCTTTGACATTGTTATTAAGCTTAACTTAATTCTCTTTATTTTGCACCTCTTCAAATATTCCAGACCCTTCTACCAGAAGAAAGATCAATTAAATTCTCAGATCACTAACCACAATCACACACACACCCACACACACTGGCATTAACCAGAAGACAGAGGTATTATGAGGACAGATATATAAACCACGACCTAGTGTCTTTCAGAGGATTTTCACTTACTCTGTATCTCATATGTCTTTAGAGAACCGCTTTCCAAACAGTAAAGGGCGGCTGGGTGGAAACTGGGCTCCCACTGTGTATACTAACCACTGCTGTGAGGTGCAACACCCCTTATTCATCTAGACTAGAAGTCTCCTTCCCTCTGCTTGAAAGCATTTCTGAGTTGAGAGCAGTAGTACATGTCTATAATCTCAACTACTGGGGAGGCTGAGGCAGGAGGATCACAAATTCGAGTCAATTTATCAAAACCTTGTCTCAAAATGAAAAACACAAAAAGAGTTAGGGATGTAGCTCATTGAGAAGACCTTTGGTTCAATCTTAAAAGAAAGTAAAAAAGAAAGAAAAGGGAGGGGGTGCTAAGAGTGTAGCTCAGTGGTACCACGCTTGCTTAGCATGCCCAAGGCTCTCTGTTCAATCGTCAGAACTAAAAATAAGCAAAACAACTACACACAGAAAACGTTAGGAAACCTGAATATGTGGACAGGAAGATAGATTTCTCTGATACCCGACTCAGTAACCTTACCAGAGGTCTTCGTGTTACCATCTCTGCCCGTCACAGCGACAGAAAGGAGACTGCTGGGGACCCTACTGGGAGTTTGCTCAATAACTATAGTACCTTGGAAGCCCGCGGTTTTCCTAAATAGGAGTCATCGTTATCTAACGTAGGGTGCTGGAAAGGGTCCCGAGTGGGAGGCATGCCTAAATGCCGAGACAGACGCTCTTTTTGGGATGGGAGGCCAGCGCAGACGCACCACCACGGTGCTCGGTGAGGATTCCCGGTCCCAATTGTTTGGAACGCCCAGTTTCGGTTGCCAGGCAACTGCTGCTCCAGTTGTGACAAAGATGAATTCCCTTCGCGAGAGGCGCCACCTGGCGGTTCGATTCTGGAGAGCCCCTCAGGAGGAAGCGACCGGGAATGCAGAGGGAAAGCGCGGCCCAGTCTGCCAAGGAGCCCTGGATTTGCACTCAGGAATCTCGTTTGGAAAGCGCCCGCATCTCACCAAGGATTTCTGCAAAAGACTTCATTTGAATAAAAAAGTCCAAAAAGATGACCCAGAAATTTCTCTCTTGTACCTGACAAAAGGTTTTCTATTTTCAAATTAGAGAGAGGCCTGGAGATGTAGCTCACAGCTCGGAGGTAGAGCCTGCCAGGCGCGGGCCAGACCTTGGGTTCAATTCCCAGGACGCGGGGCGAGCAGTGAGAGAACGGCTGGTTGGAGTGACGCAGGCGCCCACGTGTGGTGCTTGGAAAATCGCCGGGTGATGCAAACTGTCCTTGATATACCCGGCTTAACTGTACAAGCCTCAGGGCTGACTAGAGAGCGTGAGTAAGAACAAAGTCGGACTTGGCGGGATGGAAGTAACATCCAGAAGCGGCTCTGGCAGTAGGTGCCGCGCACTGGGCCATCCTTCCAGACGACTTCTGGAGGGCTCAGAGACCATTTTCATCTTCTTGGTTCACACTCCGTATTTGCGAAATCAGAGATGCTTAGACATAGCCCCCGGCCTGTAAGGGCGGTAGAAAACGTGACTTCCTCGGGGGCGCCTCTGCTCGGAGGATGCTGTTCACTTGCGCTTCGCGCCAGCCCCTCGCGCGGCCCCGCGCCCGCCGGTTGCGCCGGTTGCGCCGGTTGCGCCCCCGGGCTCGCGCGCCTTACGCAGCGTGGCAGCGGTTGCCATAGCAACCGGCAGGTGCGCCTCGGAGGCGCGCACGGTCCCAACGCTGCGCGAAAGAGGATGTGGTTGTCAAGGCGACGTGGATAGGAGGAGAGGACGAGAGAGGAGGAAGGATGGGCGGCCTTGGCGTAGCCGCAGGGAGGTGACTGAAGCGAGCCCGGCCCCTTGCATCCTCCCCCTGTGTACCTCCCTCCCCCTTTTTTCCTCCTTCTGCCAGCAGAAGCAGCCGCCGCAGCACCTGAGCCGTTACTGCCGTTCGCTCAGGACAACGCGATGACTGAGCCTGGTCACAGCCACCATCCCTCTGCCAGAGGCGGGGGAAGAAGTGCGAATCGCAAGTTCCAGCTTCTGCACCTCCTGTTCTGGGCTGGGACCGCCTTCCAGGTAACCCGGGGAACAGGACCGGAGCTTCACGCCTGCAAAGAGGTACTGTTCACCCTTCCAACCCGACCCACTTCGGTCTGAAACATCTTAGACCCAGGCGCAGACCTTGGGGACCCAGGCATAGTTTTAGAGGCCACGGAGTTTGAATTTCTTTGGGGATGAGGCGTGGGGGGAGGGAAGAGGATCAGGCTGGCGTCAGGGGGAGGCCAACCCACTAGAAGACTCCTGAAATAGATCACCCTCACAGCTCGGGGTGCTGAGCTCAGCGAGAAAGGTCCCAGCTCCAAGAAGAGGAGTGGTCTGGGTTCTTGGACTCAGAACGAGTAAGGAGGAAGATATGAATTGTTTTCCAGATGTGGTGAAATTACCTGAAAAGTGGTTAGAAAAGATTATATACAGAAAGGCAAAATACAAAGGGGAAAAGAGCGGTAGGATAAAGAATTAGAAAGGCCAAAGAAAGTGGTGGACCCAAGTAGGAATCCTTGTGGTTTTTATCAGGATTTCAAAAAACAGAGTGTGAAGGTGAAGGTAGGAGATGTGTGGACTGGAACTGTAGGACGCCACCGACTCTCTCGCCTTGGTATTGAATACCCAGGTACTTTGTAGGCTGCTGAATGAGATGGTCTTCTAGTTTTGCCTCCCCTCAGCACGCTTTGTTTGCTGTTTAAAAGCACATGTTCTACATTGATCCCGACTGGGAGTTATTTTATTAAACAGAGAGTTTTTTGCTACTCTCATTCTCCGGACTTCTGCTAACATATGTTACGTCTTTTTAGAGGTGTTTCTAAATTTGTTGACAACATAATTCAGATGATAGGTAATAAATATCTTCAAACCAAAAATACCTTTTGAAAATTCTTTTTGAAGGGACACAAAAAGGTCTTAGGAATAACAAATTTTAGTAGTTTCTATATTATTGAAATAACAGTATTTTGTTGTGCCCTAAATTTTTCTTTAAACATGCCAGTGGCAGCAATAAAATATTTACAGGAACTACACTGGAGAAGACAATAAAATTTCCGTTACCTGTGAAATGTAAAAGTTTTCAAAATACCTCAAGTCTAACACTGTAAAAGTAATATCCCCCAAAAAAGTAATACCCAATGTCAAATTTAGCTAAGGTTTTGAGAATCTAACACATTCTTTATAAGTCATCAGTGTTAACTGGTTAGTAAGGGCAATTCTATCCCATATGGAGATATATTATTAGTAAGGTGTCTTCAGCATTAGACTGTCCACAACCTATCAAATTATGACATAGAAGTAGATATTTTTGTGTGAATAAAGATGCTTAATTTGTCACGAATATGACAAAAGTGGCCCCAGTCGGTGGGACTTTATGACACATTTTAAAGATGGTTGGGAACAGGATGGTTTTGTCAGTTTCTATGGCTCAGTGGCCTTGGTGGCCTGTGGTGTAATCAATAAAAATAATGAGTCCAAGAAAGTCCACTTCTCTAAGAAGCACATTGGTAACTCCTGTGTGGAAGGTAAGAGTCTTCCAGATCAAATACCAGTTCTTGTTGCCATCTTTGTTAACTATGAAAAACAAGAGACATTGGAGACATTAAACAGTTCATGTTATCTTAGTTTGGAGTAAAGGAAGAATGCTGATATTTAAGATCACTAACTTGGGTGAAAATCTTTTCTTTAGTCCTATTCAAATGACTAATATCTGCTTAAGCAAATGGTCCTAGCAGAAAGAGTGAGCTTAAAGTGTGACACTCAGCACACCAGTATTCCAACCCTGTCACCAGTTTTCTGATCTGTAGACTGAGCTTTCCAATAGCACCTTCAGAAAGGACTGCTTTGAGGCTTGAAAATAATACATCTAAGCCCAAAATGGAATTACTTAGCCCCCTTCTTTACTCAGGTTCTTTACTAGGACCCCACGCCCCATGCCAGGTTGTAAATGGCGTGGGAGGCCCACTCATTGGCTGCAGGCATCAGTAAGCCCTGTTTACACTCTCCTTGAGCAAACAGTGGCTGCCAAACACCCTTGACTCCAAAATAATAGGGAACATAATAAACTCATTATTACGATATTCTTCTCTTGGCAATATGAACTGATCCAACAAGTTTTGGTGCTTCCAACCTCAAATAGTAAAAAATGAGTTGAATATAGACTAGACCTTTCCTTTTCTTATTCTTCATACCAACTTCTTGTAAACCCACATTAGGCATTCATGTCAAAGACTCTTACCAGGTCAAGGCTGGTCCTAATGGTAGTGGTGCTGTTGCAGCCTATCTGTGAAAGCTGAGACATTGCTCTTGGTCTAATTAGGAAAAAGAGAGGTTTAACTTGAGGTCTAAAGAAAGTGGCAACAAACTGGGAGTTGTAGCCTGCTGAAATTGTGTGGGGGTCTTGGTGTTCCTATCACAGTTTTATAATGATCAGGGTCAACAGTGAAACTAAACATCCTGTATGATGTTTGTCTTCATGAATCATTATTTTAGCCCTGTGCTAATCCAGACTAAGTACTGACTGGGAACCAAAGGTGAATTTTTCATAGTACAATGTGTTTATGTCAAATGAGAGGGGAACAGATAACTGCCTTTAACATGATCTGCCTTGCCTGGGATGTTCCAGTGCTAATTGCTCCCAAAGGGACTTCCAAACCTATATTAAAAGTCTTGGGGTTTGGGAATCTGATAGACATGAATTGGAATAAAATTTGTTGAATGAGTGATGACTCTTTAATTTAGTAAGGATGCAAGTCAACTAACTTCTGACAGCCTCATTTCTGATCTGTAAAATAGAGATGATAATACCCATCTGACAGGACTGTGGTAAGAATTAAGTCAAATTAGATAATGCATGGAAAATGACTGGTACAAATCCTTGACATAGCATGGGTGTTTATTATGAAATGTTGGTAGGCAGAAAGTTATGTACACAATGACATATATATAATGACATAAGGTTAACGTGGGGTAAACAATGCAGGAGTGGTGATAAAGGTTAACATGGGGTAAATAGTGCAGAAGTGGCAATAAAGGGGTAGACAGGAATAGAGTGACAAAAATTTATTTGAACAGTTGGCCCCTGACCCACCTCAGGAATAATCAGTAGCATTCAGTGGGCAGAGATGGAGAAAGGACACTGTCTGGAAGGAGGAGCCTGGGCAAAGGTTCACAGGTGGAATATGCAAACCATTCTCAAGAGACAAGATGACCAGCTGGTTGAAATGTGGAATAATGTGGCCAACAATGGAAGATAAGGTTGAGAAGTTATATCCTCAGTGGCGAATCCCTGAAGGATTTCTGTTTGAGATAGCAGCCTGCTCAGAGTGGATTAGCAAGGTCAGAAAATAAACATGGTTGACACTGCCAAAAGGTGAGAGTAGAGAGATTGGTGGGAGAGTGTGATGTTACTTCAGATGATTTTACTGTGATTCAGGATGAGGTTAAAGAAAGGGCTGCGCTGAATGGTGGCATTGAGATAAATCAAAGTTGAGGACAGGACTCATAGGCTGAAGGGAAAGTCAGACATTGCAACTGATTAAAGGTGTAGGGTGATGGTGAGGGCCTCATTGAGGCTTTTTATCAGGGTTTGCGTGAGAGAGTGGTAGGAGTTATTAGCAGAAAAGCAGAAAACATAGCTTTAGAGTGCACAGTGATCTCTTCTTTGTTCTTACTTCCCTAGGATGAGTCTTAGCAGTAGTTGGGAAAAGGTGTAGAGGCTTTGGCAGAGAACTTCCCTGGGCTTTTATCTTTCCTCCTGTGTTATGGTCATACATTATTGAGGCTTGAATCCAAGAATAAAATGGCTAGATCTAAAAAGTAATCAGGAGCCCTGGGCTTTCAGAAAATATTTTGCAAAATTATGAAATTGAAAATGATTCCTGTGGTTGGGAGCCATCAAGGTAGGATACTTAAAATACTCCCATATGAAAGAGGGAAAATTAAAACTCTCCATTTATCATGAAGTACATAGAGGAGGAGAATGTAATTTTTTTTATTTTTTTATTTTTTTAAATTTATTTATTTTTTTGTGTTACCGGGGATCAAGCTCACAACCTCATGCCTGCTAGACAGGCACTTAAGCCACTGAGCCAAACTTCTAGCCCTGGTTTTTTTTGAGGCAGGGTCACACTATGTAGCTCAGGCTGGCCTTGTGCTCCTGTTGTAGCCCAAGCCAGCCTAGAACTCACAAGGCTCCTCCTACCTCAGCCTCCCAAGTGCTGGGGTTAAAGGCATGCACCACCACGCTCTGCTGTAGGCATAGTAAGTACTCAATAATGTACCTGTTCTAATAAGACTTATAATAGAAGTATAATTAAAACTGTATTATTATTAAGAATTTAAGGATGACTCTCTGAAGTCATTTCAGTGCATTGAACAGAGAAAATAAGTAGTCATAAAAGATATTCTGAGGACAAAGTTGGAGGGATTTGGGAAAGAGAATCAGGAGTGCACAGTTGTTGAGGCTGGAGCTCTGCTGTCCCACTGGTGGCCACCAGACACACGCAACTATTGAGCACCTAAAGTGTGACTAGGGCTGCTGAGGAAATAGATTTTAAATTTTATTTCGTTTTAATTAAGTGAAAGTTAAAATAGATACTCAATTCAATTGTTGAAAAACTTTTAACTGTGTTCAGAATGACATGGGTATATGTGTCTAGGATCAAACTTACAACATCGTGCCTGCCAGGCAGGCACTTAGGCCACTGGGCTAAATCCCCGGCCCTATTTTTTGAGACAGGGTCTCACTATGTAGTTCAGGCCGGCCTTGAAGTCACTTTGTAGCCAAGGTTGGTCTTGAACTCACAGTGATCCTCCTGCCTCAGCCTCCTGAGTGCTGGGATTACAGGCATGTGCCACCACGCCTGGCTGTGTCTACTTTCTTAACCATAAATTTTATAAAATTTGATTAGAGATCATTAAGTATTTCTGATGCACAGGTAATATTTATATTGAGATGTGCTGTGAAGTGTAAAACATAAGGCCAAAGTAAAGAATATAAACTAAAGAATATAAACTATATCAGTAGTATTCTGTACCAATTACATGTGAAATGATAATGTTTTAGGCCTTATCTAACAAAAATGTATTATTAAAATGAATTTTACCTCTCTCTTTTCAGTCTTATAAATGTGGCTACTGGAAAATTTAAAATTCTAAATGTGGCTCACATTTCTTTCTTTCTTTTTTTTTTTTTTTTTTTGGTACCGGGGATTGAACTTACAACTTGTGCCTGCCAGGCAGGCACTTAAGCCACTGAGCTAAATCCCTGGCTGTGGTTCACACTTCTATGGGACCCTGGAACTAACAGCTGTGTAAGATCTGGTGCCAATAGTTGAAGTTTAGTTCTCCCATTTCAGCTATATGATCTTGGGCAAGATTTTTACCTCTCTTATCCTCCACTCTTTCTTCTGGAAAATGAGGATAATTTAGTTCTTGCCTTTTATGAATTTCTGGAAGAATGAAGCAAAGTAGTGCTTGGCAAAATGCATTTATTACATGGGTGGCTCAGCTCAATAAATGTGCTCATTACTGTTTTATGATCAGCTTTTAACAGACTTTATAGGATCATGATTCTAAGTCATTAAATGGTTGTGTATGACATTGAGTTAGTGATGAACTCCCAGAATGACCCTGGCTAATCTCTAATGCTAACCCTTTCACTTTAATCACCTGCTTTAGATCCATCCCTTCTTACCTCTCACCTTAGTTCTTCCCTCTCTGGAGACATTCATTTTCCCCATCTATTGAGCCATTCCTACCACCCTTCAAATGTGGTATTATTTCTCTTATTCTAAAAAATAAAAATAAAGGGTTGGGGGTATACCTCCAGGGTAGAGCACTTGGCTAGCACAAATGAGGCCTTGGCTTTGACT
This sequence comes from Dasyprocta punctata, assembly GCA_004363535.1. Classification (NCBI taxonomy): domain Eukaryota; kingdom Metazoa; phylum Chordata; class Mammalia; order Rodentia; family Dasyproctidae; genus Dasyprocta; species Dasyprocta punctata. The sequence goes on along the minus strand of RJWM01025517.1, from coordinate 4,027 downwards.
CCCAGCAGTGTGCGCGTGTGTTTATACGCATGTAGACACACACACACACGTACACACACACACACATACACGCACACACCTTTTCTTGTTCCTTCTCCTTCTGGTTGCCATTCTATTTAGCTGCTCCTGTAGCAGAAGTCTTTGAAAGCCTGTATCTTTTAATCTGAGCAACTACTGTGAAGACAACAATGCACAATATATTAACCAGTGTCAATCTATTATCTTGTTTTAAAATTCTCTATCATTGTTAATTTCTTATTATCCTGTTTTGAAACTCTGTATCATTGCTTTTATATTTGTTTACTTTTCTCTCCTTAAAATAAAATTAAAAAAATATAAAGAAAATCTTGCCTGTAATCACTATCTCTAAATCTCCCTCCTTTCTCTCTCGAATAAATTCTAGGTTAACCTTCATTCCCATGATTTCACCAGACCTGCTGTAGCTCAATCCAATCGTAATCTCTCTGCTCCATCAGACTCCTACTACCACTTGACAGAGCTCTGATCCCTCTCACTCAGTCCCCTGTGAACGCTTTCTTCCCTTGACTTGCAGGACACCAGCACTGCTGAGTGTTTTGTTTTGTTTTGTTTTATATATCTCTGGTGACTCCTTCTCTGTCCCCTTGATTGTTTCCTCACACCCCATCTTCTTGAACTGTAAACCTGGCAGTTCCCACAGGTCAGTCATGGAACTTCTATCTCTCTTTCTTCTATTTTCGTTCCCTTGGTGACCTCAAACAGCATCATGACTTTAAATACCATCTGAATGTCAATGATTCTCAAATTTCTACTGCTGGTCTCAACCTTGACTCTGAACTGCATATTTGTACATCCAGGTGTATCTACAATCTCTCTAAGTACACATTTGACGGCCATCTCAGATTTACCATGTCCAAACCTCTGAGCTCCCAACTATCAAACCTCTTTCTTCCAGAATGTCCTTCCTTCCAGGTGCTCAGGCCCAATCCTGACTCCTCACTTCTTCCTTTTTATTCTTTTTTCTCTTTCTTTCTTTCTTTCTTTCTTTCTTTCTTTCTTTCTTTCTTTCTTTCTTTCTTTGACACAGGATCTTACTATGTAATTTAGGCTAGCCTCAAACTTGTAATCCTCCTACCTCAGCCTCCCAGGTGTTATGATTACAGGTGTGCACCATCACACTCAACTGTCTTCTTCCTTCTTCCTAAATTCAAATTCATCAAAACATCTTACTAGCTTTATCTTTAAAATGTATCTTTTTTGTTTTTTGAGACAGGGTCTCACTGTGTAGCCCAGGTTGGCCTTGAACGCTCAGTGATCCTCCTGCCTCAGCCTGCCGAGTGCTGGGATTACAGGCTTGTGTCATCTCATCTGGACTTAGTTTTACTTTTGACCTTTATAAAAGTATATCATACTTTATGTACTTATAAGTACATAAAGTTATTTAGTTATTATGAGTTGTGCTGCTGTAAACATTGGTACGTATGCATGTATTGCTGTAGTATGTCTTAAGCTCTTTGGGGAAGACACCTAACAGGGATTGCTGAGTCACATGGGATTTCTAATTTCAGTTTATTGAGAAATTTACATACTGATAATTTCCATAATGGTTGTACTAGTTTACATTCCCACTAACAATGAAGGACTAATTTACATTCCCACTCATCAGTATTGTTATTGTTTGATTTCTTAATGCTTGCCAGTCTCTCTGTAGTAAGATGATATCCTAGCATTGTTTTAATTTTTGTTTCACTAATGGCCAGAGATGTTGAGAATTTTTTTATACATTGTTGACCATTTGTATTTCTGTGAAGTGTCTGCTCATTTCTCTTGCCCATTTCTTGACTGATCTTTAATTTTAGGTGGTTTAATTTTTTTTTATTCTTTTTATATTTTAGATATTAGTCCTCTAAGGAGTAACTATCAAAATTTTTTTCCCATTCTGTAGGTTGTCTCTTCACTCTACTGACTGATTCTTTCATTGTATAGAAGTTTTTTAGTCTGATATTATCCTATTGTTGATTCTTGCTGCTATTTCTTGTGCAATTGAGGTTCTGTTTAGAAAATCTTTTCCTATACCTATGTCTTCAAGTATTTTACCTGTTTTATCTTCTGATAGGTTTAATGTTTCTATTTTAATGTTTAGACCTTTGATTCATTTTTATTTTAATTTAGTATATGGTGAGTGATAAGGGTTCAATTTCAATCTTCTGCACACACAGATAACCAGTTTTCTCAGTACCACTTGTTAAAAAGGCCATCTTTCCAACAACATAAACTTTTGGTCCCTTTGTCAAAGATTAAATAGCTGAACCTGTCTGGGAGAAATTTCTGTATCCTCGATTCTGTTCCATTGATGTACATATTTGCTTTTATTCCACTATCATGCCATTTTTATCACTATTGTTTTGTAGTATAGCTTGAAATCATAGCAGAAGATATCCCTCCCAGTCAGTGTACTTCAGTTTGTTAGTTGCCGGGGTAATAATTCCAGTTCTAGTTCCTGTTACTTTTGTTTCTTAGAAACGCTGGTCACTGTGAGGCATATTGTGTGAACCAATCCCAACTGACAAGCTGTTCTGCCTCTATACTTCCTGCTTGCTTATCCTATGTAAGCCCTAGACCACCAGAGATCGGGGAGGATATCTTGGGATGATTCTGATCAGCACCCGTCGATGCAAATAAATCTGCCTTGAAACCCTGGTTATCATGATGCCTCCTATTTGCTCTTGTTGCCCAAAATTGCTTTTGCTATTTTGAGTCTCTTCTGGTTCCAAATGAATTTTAGGATTGTTTTTTCTGGATCTGTAAAATATGCCATTGGTATTTGATCGGGATTGCATTGAATCTGTATAACAGTTATGGGCCATTTTGGCCATTTTGACAATATTGAGTCTGCCTATCCAGGAGCAAGCAACATCTTTCCATTTTCTAATGTCATCTTTAATCTCATTTTTCAGAGCACTGTAGGTGTTTTTTTTGTTGTTTTGTTTTGTTTTGTTTTTTTCACCGAGGATTGAACTCACAACTTTGCACCTGCCAGATAGGCGCTTAAGTCATTGAGCCAAACTCCCAGCCCTAGTTTTTTGAGGCAGGGTTGCACTATGTAGCTCAGACCAGCCTTGCACTCACGTTGTAGCCCAAGCTGGCCTCGAACTCACAACGCTCCTCCTACCTTAGCCTCCCGAGTGCTGGAATTAAAGGCATGCACCACCACGCCCAGCTGTAGTTTTCTTCATAGAGGTCTTTTACTTCCTTGGTTAGGTTAATTCCTAGGTATTTCATTTTTCTTGAAGCTACTGTGAATAGTATTATTTTCTTTTCCATCCTGTTCATTGTTGTTGTACACAAATACTAATGATTTTTGCATGTTGATCTATCTTGCTACATTGCTGAAGTTTATTATTAATCCTCAGAGTTTTTTGGTGTTCTTTGAATCTTCTATGAAAAGTTTCATGTCATCTGCAAATAATGATAATTTGAGTTCTTCCTTTCTGATACGTATGCCTTTTATTTCTTCCTCTTGCCTATTGTTCCAAGTACTATGTTGAAAAGAAGTGGACATCCTTTGCTTGTTCCCAGTTTTAGGGGGGATGCTTTTAGTTTTCCCTATTTAGTATAATGCTGGCTACTTATCATATATAGCTTTTATCATATTTTGCTATGGTCTTCTTACCTGTTTTCTTCAGAGTTTTTATCATGAAGGAGTGTTGGATTTTGTCAAAAACCTTTTTCGTATCTATAGAAATGATCATATGGATTTTGGCCTTACTTCTGTTTATGTGAAGTATTGCATTTATTTGCTTACATATGTTGAACCATCCTTGCATCTCTGGGATGAAACCTGTTTGATCATGATGCTTGGTCTTTTTTGATAATGTGCTACATTCTATTTGCTAATATCTTGTTGAGGATTTTTATATCTATGTTTATTAAGGAGATTAACCTATAGTTTTCTTTTTTAGTTGGATCTTTATGTAGTTTGGGGATCAGGGTGATACTGGTTTCCATAAATGAGTTTGGGAGCACTCAAACCCTGTTTTTTTTTTTT
>RJWM01025516.1:0-29256 GCA_004363535.1 Dasyprocta punctata | reverse complement strand
TTTCTCGAATGTCCACTCTGTGCCTTTGAAATTGTAACAAGGTGGAGTCTAGGTGCAAGTTGGAAGTGAACTAGTGAATATGGTCACACAGTGCAATTTGATGGAAAAGTAGGATGTGTCTTCGGGGAGACCTAAGCTAAATGTGTCAAGAAACAACTGGTTCACGTTTGAGGTCTTGAAATCAGTATTAGATAGCCTGTGTTTCAGGAGAGGAGAGAATATGTGTGTCTGCAAGACTGGCTGGCCAGAAAGAAAAGAAGCCCAGCTTTGTTCAAGTGAAGCCCTTTAGGATCTGTAAATACAGGTCAGACTTGACTGCATGTGTACTGGTATATATATATATATATATATATATGGACACAGTCATTATGTTTCCTATTGTGTGAAATCTATAAGTGGTGTAAATACAACCTTATAAACTTTTGAAAAGGCATATGACCCTATGCCCAGAAACTCTGATTCTCCACTTTTTAAAAAGCTTGGTGAATGAATTGCAACCTGAACTGAGACTCATTACCTCTGGAACTATCGTACAGAAAAATGTGAACAATTCTTCAAAACAGAGGAAGAGATACTTATCCTGCTAGCTTACCTTTTCCAGATGTCTCTGCCCCCAAGTAACTTTGTATGTTACATTCTATAAGATGTTGCAAAACTATTTATGAATCTGTTATTCAAATACAGCAAGTGTCATAGATATTTTCCTATCTCTATTGGCCCAAACCCATTAGACACTCACTACCTTAGGTTTAAACTTGATTTCTTCAGAAATACATGTGAATCAGTTACTTAGTAGTACTTTTATGCCTGTCTTTGAATAGCGTTTCTGCCTGTCTGGTCACACTTGAATCAATCTTTCTGGCAAAATGTGGAAAGACCTTAAATTATATTTTGTGTCTCAGTGGTAACAAAATAAGTCTTTAACAAATTGTTAATGTAGCAACTCTGCACAGTAATAAATAGACCTAGGATTGCAGCTGGCGCAAAGTCTCATTTTAGGTTGACAACTAAGTTTCGGTATTTTCTATTTTTCAAGGGAGGGGGAAAAAGTGACAAAAATGGAAACATGGAGAGTTTTTTTTTGTTGTTGTTTCTTTTTTAGCTGCTGTTTAAAATAGTCATGAGTGTGGCACACTCTATTTTTAGATTTAGGTCAGTTAAAATATTTCCTCTTTGGGGATTTAAAAAAAGAATGGCAAGAGTAACTACAGTGGAAGTTAGTGTAAGATGGCTCTACCAGGGGCTGAACCGGTTTGCTGATGTCACAGCTGCTGTGCATTCAGGGCTCTGGTCCTCCCCAGCCCCTCTGAGCACACCATCTCCAGACCGGGGAGGAGCCTTCCCACTTCAGGCGAACCTAACTCTGCGAGGTCTACTAACCACAGTCGCCAGCAGGCAAGAGGTTTCAGATGCTGAATCCTGCTCGGTTCATGTGAGCAGAAGAAGTTCGGGCCCAGGCATGGTCCAGGGATTATAATGAAATTTGCCTACTATTATTGATTTTCCAGTATTTCCTCAGCAATAAAAGGGTGGGAGAATGTGGGATAAGCAAAACAGAAACCTCCTCGGGAACTTGGGAATTCCTCTCCTGGAGCACCTTGGCTCTTCAGTTCATGGGTCTGAGGGCCGCCTGGCTCCCTCAGCACAGCCTCCCAGGGCTGCCTTCTCCGGCCCAGCAGCTGAGGAGTCCAGGGTTTTGAGAGCCATAAAACATGTTCCATCCCAATAATTGAGACCACCAGTCTTCCTTCAGGCTTTTTAACATCCATCCACTTTAGATCTGTGTCTCTTGCTTGCTTCATATGCATTTTCTATTTTAGTAGGTACAAAGTCACTTCCATTTTTTAAATCTACACTGGGTAGATGTTTATGTATTAACTCCTTTAGTTAGTATTTCAGGATCTAATTTATCCTGAATACTGTAGCTCAGAAATGAATTTAGGTGTGATATTCTTTTACTATCACTTAAATGTAATAAAATGTTGTAGATGGTGGGTTTAACAACAAGGATTTTTATTTTTTTTTTTTTAGAAAATTACTGTCTAAAGCCGGGCGTGGTGGCGCATGCCTTTAATCCCAGCACTCGGGAGGCTGAGGTAGGCGGAGCGTTGTGAGTTCGAGGCCAGCTTGGGCTACAACGCGAGTGCAAGGCTGGCCTGAGCTACATAATGCAACCCTGCCTCAAAAAACCAGGGCCGGGAGTTTGGCTCAGTGCCTTAAGCGCCTGCCCTGGCAGGCACGAGGTTGTGAGTTCAATCCCCGGTGCCGCAAAAAAAAAAAAAAAAAAAAAAGAAAATTACTGTCTATTCTGCTATTGTTGATCATTCTCCAGGGCTTCCCATCGCTTACTTTAGCTGTTGAATACAGATCCATAAAAATAAGCGTTAAAATAGACTGGTACAAAGGAAGAGGAAATGCCTAGAGATTTTGATCACTCAACCAGCCTCACAGAAATTCTTATCAATTCATTAGCTCTTGTTGGCCCCACAAAACACTCACACCCATTTGTTAGCTGATGAGCAGCAATGGAATTTTTAAAATAGCTTCCAAGTGGGAATGATATATCAAATATGTTAAAGGCTGTCTACAGTCGCCATTCTTTTAACATCTATGGGGATCCATCATCATGGTGCCCTAACCATTAACTTTTGCTTAAATTGTTTTTTTTTTAATAGTTTACTTTCTCTTTCTCTCAAAGTGAAAAGACCTGAGACCATACATTTATTTGTTTAATACATAATTATTGATCATTCTAAACTGGGCTGGGCTCTGATTTAGTGCTGGTGATAGATCACTGAGCAAGACCAACCTCCTTTCCACCTCCTGAAGCTTAGGTTAGGCTGATGGAAGATCACATGCACAGAGAAGAATAAAATGCAGTAATTATCCACTGGAAGTATTATGAAGGAAGTAAATGAAGTATGAAGAGAGAATAATAGGGTCCATGGCAAAATAAGTAAGCAGGACAAGGAATGTTCTCTGGAGGTGGGGCAGTATGCCGTTCAGGAGTGAGAGAGAAGATGGCCTGACTCCTCTCGTCTCTAGAAGGGAGGTGAGGAGAGGGAGCATTCCCACACATTCATCAGTGCACATTAAGTCCTGAGTTGAACAAAAACTTGGTCTGACAATGGCAAAAGACCAGTTGGCGCATTTTCAATCTGGAGAACTGGACAGTACACTTGTGAGGCAGCAGAAGGGCTCTTGGGCTTTATTTCTAGCACAGCGCAGAGCCGTTGTGGTTTGAAGTGAGGGAGAACTCTGCGTGATTGGCTTTGTGAGGAGATGTTGGGTCCCTGTGAGGATAATGACCTGAGTAGAGCAGAGGTTCCCGGGAGAAGGCTGGTGACTCAGTGCCGGGAGAGATGATCAGAGTGTCACCTAGATTGGCAAAGGTAAGGGATGCCCCACCTGGGACAGGGCTAAAAGGGGAAAGGATTTTCTCTAGAGCAGTGGAGACCCATCTGAGGGAATGAGATAGACATTGGGCTGAAACTGCCTATACTAGGTAGGCCCTTGTTTTGTAAAGAACACAAATCTTAGGTAGCTCTCTTGTTAGACTGCTAATGTAACACTATCATAGCATGAATACATTACACAAAAATTTGAGATCAAATATATTTTTGTGAATACGAATAAAAGCAAATGGTTAAAAACAATTGGTTAAAAGTTGGTTAAAATAAGTAAATTGGTTAAAATAAAAATATTTAAAATAAATAAAATAAAAAATAAAGTTGGTTAAAAAATAATTGGTTAAATTGATTAAAAATTTAAATACATGTACAACATGTACAGGCTTACGCAGTAAGATTGTATTTTGAACAAACATGCTAGACCTAATGGGTGCCCTTTCAAGTCATTTTGAGAGAGGACATGATTTTTTGACAATATCTTAGTCTGTTTTCTTTTGCTATAGCAAAATACCTAGGCTGGTAGTTTAAAAAGAAAAGAGGTTTATTTTGGCTCATGATTCTATAAGACCATGAGCATGGGCTGGTATCTGAGCAGATGCTGAGCTTCTGGTGAAGGTCTTTTGTGCATCTTGTCATGGTAAACAAGTGGAAAGAGGGAAGCAAGCACATGTAGAAGGAGCACGTCTGCTAGGGAAAGAGAGATGGAGGGGCTGGGTTCCCTCTATAACAATTTGCTGTTCGCAAACTCCAGGAAGAGAAAGAGAGGTGTGTCCCATAGGCCTAAGGACCTCCCTCCTCCCCGCCCAAGCATCCTGCTTGCTCAGAGGACCTGCTAAGTTCATAGCAACTAAGGTACATAAAGCAACTAAATGCTTGTATTGTTAGGTTATTTTGCAGGCCTGGTGCCCGCAGTCTCAGTATTTCTTGGGTAAATGACATTGTGTAGTGTAACAAATATGTGGGATTGTCCTCTGTCTCGTCTTCGAGCCTCAATATCATTGTCATTGTTCTGCTTAATTTTGTATAATTTTCGTTTCCTTCTTTTTTTTTTTTTTCCCTTCATTTCACATCCTGTTTTTATTGGTTTTATTGTGTTTTGTTTTTGGCTTGTTTTTGCTATGCCTGATGGAATGGTCAACTATTCTGAAAGTAACAAGATACAATATAGTAGCTATTATTTTCATAGTATCTCTCTTTGAAGTTCTATGCCAGGTCTACTGCTTTGTTTGGATTGCTCTGTTATCTTTTGTTGGATTTTACAATCTTTGAAATAAAAAAAAATAGTAATTGATATAATGTTGTGAGTCCTAAATCACTCCCAGGAGCTCTAACCCAGTCTCAAAAGCAGTAACCCAACCTCTTGAGAAGCACACTAATTTATTCACATGGGTTTTGTCTTCATGACCTGATCACCTTCTACTAGGCCCTGCCTTTTAAGGTCACCAGCGTCTCTCAGTGGCATTACATTGGAGACCATGCTTATAGTACCAAATCAGAGTAATAGGTGTTACTTGATTTCTGTATAGGATTTTATTGTGGAAAAAAGTCACATGCCACATGTTTTCTCTTTTGAAATTGTACAAAAATGTAGATCAGTTTGTAGGAGAAAGTGATGTATGATATGTAATTTGAGGATCATACTGAGCTCCAGTCTCGGACTCATATCTTACCAGTTGCAAAGTCACGCTCTCTGAGCCTCAGTTTCCTCAGCAGTATAGTGAAAATAACAGTGGTTTCCTCAAGAATCTAGGATTAGAGATCCCATTTGACCCAGCTATCCTACTTCTGGGCATTTTCCCAGAAGAATTGAAAACATCATACCACAGTAATATTTGTGCACCCATGTTTATAGCAACCCAATTTGTAATAGCCAGATCTTGGAAACAACCCAAGTGCCCATCAATCAAGGACTGGATAAAAAAGATGTGGTATTTTTATGCAATGGAGTACTACTCAGCTATCAGGAAAGATTGCATTGAGACTTCTATAAGTAAATGGACATGACTTGAGACCATGCTCATAAGTGAAATAAATCAAACCCACATGTGTAAATACCGTATGGTCTCCCTAGTGTAGGAAACTGAAACAGTATATATGATCCAAAATCTACAATAAATACTGTGCAAGGGTAAGAAACTGCTCAAAGAACAAAAGTAATTGAGAAAGGGAAAAGGTGGAAAGAAGGAAGGGAAAAGGAAAAAGACATAAATTTGTATATATGTATATATAAGATAGCAAAAATGACTATACTGCTGAATGTATTAGTTACTGAGAAAGAACGATTAATACTCATATGATTAGATCAATTTTACCTCTCTATATTTGTTAATGTAAACAACCATGTTGAAGGTAAAAATACACAATATTGTAACCGTTGTCAAGTTCCTATCATCTTGTTTTGTAAACCTATAATGTTACTGCTGTAGATTTGCTGTTGTTGTTTTTGTCTCTTTTGCTTTTTGTCTTTCTTTTCTGTGTCTTTTTTTCTCTTAAAAAATAACAGTAGTTTCCACTTTATATAATTGCTGTTTACATTAAAAGTAATAATTACATCATGCACTTATCCTTGACCTGCCATATGTTCGGGAGCAATAAATGTTAGCTCATAATTGTGATAACTGCAGAATGACAGCATCTAGACATAGTCTTGCTTCACCCTCTAGTTTTATAGATAAGAAAGCTGAAGCCATTTGTTATGGAACAGGTGTCATGCACCTGGTTAGAGGCAGCCCCACACAGTGACTGCTCTTAAGATTCCTTTCACTTTTCTCCCCTTTGTCTTTCCATAGGGAAGTGGAACATTTGTGTTTAGTAGATGAAGAGTGGCATATCACTGAATGACTAGAGTATGGGTTTAAACCTTGTGCATGTGTGTGTGTGAGTGTGCGCGTGTGTCTGTGTAAAAGAGAGACAGACGAAGGAAGAAAGATATAGCCAGAGACAGAGACACAGAAGAGATGGAGAGACAGAGAGAGAGAGAGACAATGAATCCCACAGAGACATGCAGAACCCCAGAAAGAACAACAGTGAAAAAGCAGAGAGTTAGGGAAAGTGCAGAACGGATAAGAAGAGGTATGTGGTGTGTCTTTGGATTGAAAGATAAGAATAAAACTCAGTATATTCTGCAAAAGGCATAATAGCAGATAACATTAGACATCACTGAAACCCAGAATGTAATCATAGGCTGAGTGTTGTTGATCTGAGAGGCATGCAGATATTCTGAACCATAATTTGGCACAAAAGAAGCCTCGAAGATTTTGGGGATGAGAAAAACAGTGGCTAGGGATAAAAGAGGCACATGAAAAACATCAAAAGCTAAAGTCAGCACTGAAGAGTACATTTAGAGCATCTTCCAGGGCTTCAGGTGCGTTATATTACTCGGAAGACACAGAATTATATGCAGATTTATTAAGAGTCTGAGAGTGTGAATATTAAGACAGGGTCATATAGTTTAGGAAAATTCTCAACTTGGTTTCAAAAAGCCTTTGACACATATGGGGAGAAGGATCACATGCTTATATGTGTAAAATACATTTGTTGAATTCATTCAAAGAGAGCTCTGTAGATACTATTTCAGAAACATAAATCAGTGCCATTTTTAGAAAGAAGAGGAAGTAGGGAGAATACAATAGAATAATGGGAAGAATGATTTCAAATCAATGAAGTATTCAAATGGCAACAGAACTATGTTGCCATAAACAAACTAAAGCGATCTATCTGAGTATCTACCCTCAAAATGAGCTTTTATATATACAAAGAACTGTTAGGGTGTTTGAAGGATACAGAGGTGAGCTGACCACAGAGTTTTCCCCAAAGGCGCTCAGAGTCCAGTCAGAGAAACGCATGCATGCATCTATCTGTTCATGTGTGTGGTGTTCACTGAACGCTCACGGAGTGGACTACTTACACTCCGTGTCCCCCTCTGATTTCAGACCCTACTCACCAGTCCTAGTATTCTTTATGCTCAGTCATCCACTCTCTGGCCAGCAGTTGGTCCCAGAATAGTTTTTGTTACCTTTCTGCACAACCCTGCTATATCTTAGAAGTGGAAATGAAGTCTTGTTTAACACCTTAAGCACTTCCCCAATATCCAGTACATAGTAAGTGCTAAATAAATAGCCACTTCACCTACATAAGTGCAATTTACCTTTTAATACTCATTTATTCTCATTGAATATTAAACATTCTGTTTTGTATCATCTCAAATTAATTTAAATATGCAAAATTTAGCAAGTGGAATAATAAAAGTTTTGCTGAATTCATATAGCATGTAGAATAACAAGATATAGTGATTTAAGCATAAAAAATAAAGGTATGTATGGTTTCTGGAGAATAACTTGATGGGTATTTAATTTTTGTTGAGTGGGAATGAGGTTCATGTCACCAAAGGTTTATTAATAACTAATAGCTTTGTGAAGTTTGAGAACATTTCCAGGGCTACTGGGAGGGGCGAGAAAGTTATTTTGACACTTGTAGAAGCCATTTATAGTCTTGTCATCTTTTCTGTCATGAAGAACATCACTTAATTATAAGATAACATGATTTGCTGTTTAGGTATCAGAGATAGAAATCTGCAGGCAGGGATCAGAGTGGAAATTAGTTCTGGAAAGGTCTGAGTACTAATTAATCAAGTGGGTGCAGCTGTGTGGCTGTCTGTCCTGCATGGGTCGGGGTGTCTATTTTAAAGACGTCAGATGGACCGAGTTCTCTGGCCTGTGGGTCAGAGAAAATCGCCACCTAGAACCCCAAAGAAGTGGCTTGTCCAAACGGGAAATGACAAAAGTAGAACAAGCAACAAAGACGCCTCCTATCTCTGTGGAAAGCTGGGGAGCCCCAGGATACTCCTCCAGGTGTGTTTCCCACTGGAACCTTCATTGACCAACTTGCAGGGAAGCCCCAGAGCAAGGATTCTATCCGTATGGTCCGTGCTGAGATCAGACAAGAGGAGGGCGTGCAACCCAAGGGGCAGCAGATTCTCACAGTGCATGCCACATAGGAGACGCTCAATAAAAATGTGCTGAGTGAATAATGTAAGTAGTTGGATTAAAATCAGCGCTAGCTGTGTGCTCGGTACAGTAGAGGACAGAGTAACTAGTAACTCCATGGGTAGAGCTCTGAGTGCCTCCAATGCTTCCATTTCGAAATTACTCTGTGTACATATGTTTAGAATAACTTGCACAATCTTCCTGTAAAATTGGTTTCATTATTCCCAATTCACAGATAAGGAATCCTGATTTCTGAGAGACTAGCAGGGCTATTTATAGTCATACTGGCGAGAAAGTGGAGTGGGAAATCCATACTCTGCCTGCAGGTTCCTCGTCTCCTCCCTGGCTCCACAGCGGTTTGAGGCCAGCCTCTTGAGGGACTCTTAGCTCTCTCCGTCACGTGGACTGCCGCGCTGCCTTAGTGTGCTTTGCCTTCTTTCAGCTAATGGTGAATTCAGTGCATGGATAGCATGGATTGTTTTAACTATGTCTCTCTCATCCCAGGATTTTCATAGATGTAGCCAAGGAATATCATGTGAGAACTTGCAAAACATAGATTTTTAGGGCCCTGTAAGCTCTAATCTAGAGACTGGACCCCAAGAAAGATCTTCGTGGGACAGTGGTATAACCAGCCCGACAGTGAACTCTGATTTCATGGCTCTCTGACAAGTGAGTCTTCTCATTTCACAAACGAGTTATGCGAAGCTCAGGTGCTCATCTTGCCAAGAAATAAAGCCAACCCCAAAGAAGAGTAATACTTACTGAGGGGCATAGCCTAAAAGTGGGTAAAGCTCATGTGGCTGAAGTGCTTTTTGGTAGATGTGCTCCTGCTGGCTAAATGTGAATTAGTTACTGCTTTGATTGGAGAAGACGCAGTCTAATAACACATATTGATTTAATGAATAGAGCAGAGTAAACAGCACTCCCCATGTCTAGGTCACTTTCTGAGGCCGGATAATGGAGCTGCCTCGAAGTCCCTTGTTTCAGATGGGCGCGCGCTGGATGATGGGAACAGGGGCGCCGTAAGTGTGCGCAGCGGCACCGTCTTCAGCAGAAACTAAGAATCAGAATCTTTTGGGAAGATAGAAATTGTGTTAACGAACCTGATTTCAGGGCAGATACCTGCTGGCTCAAGAAACAAAGCTTCTGCAACAGAGCTGACACATCCTGTCTTCAAACTTGTCTAGTTTCTCTCAGGATTATATATGGCATAACGTGTATGGTATTTCTTTTGTTAAAACCAGAGGCTTGGAGAAAATAGAGTGACTGATCGGAGTCCACTCATGTAACCAATGCATCCAAGTGTCTCCCATTTCATTGTAATTCAAGGTAGGTCAGTGCTGAAATACAATGTTTGATTAGAAATTATTTTAGAACTCTTACAGTGAGCTGTTTAATCCACTCAACCTAAACTGGGTCCTGATACTCATGATTGTAGCGATAAAGTTGACAAAGGAAGACTTCTCAGACAGCTGCAGAAGCAGTTGCAGCTGAGACAGTTTCTTTACTGATCATTTGAAAACCTGTTTGACTATCTGCATTGGTATTAAAATACATTAATTCTTTACTCTTACAACCTAGACAGCAATGTTTTCTATGCTAAGTTTAATGAATCTAAGTATATGGTACATTTGTTTTGTTTTTTTCTGAAGGATGAGGCTTTCTACATCCTCCAAGTGTGTGTTTACTGAGTTTTCTCAGTCTCTTAGAGAAAGATAATTCAAAGACTGTTATTAAGACAATGGCTTTGACTTTACAATGAGTTTATGTCTTTAAGGATACTTTTCAGCAAATGAGCCAATCATACGTTAAATCAAATTTAACATCCATTATGAAACACTGAATCATATTTTATATCTCAGTAATGATAACAAATGATCGCTTATCTCATGTTCTTCTCATTTGTACTACTTCTCATCAATCTTGCTAATACTGCAAAGATTTATTAAATGAACAAGTGTCCAGCTGTATCTGTTAATATTAATAGCTTCTTTTTTATTTTCTCTTACTGGCTTCTTTTTTCCATGCTTGCTTGAGCCCACTTTAAAATAGGCTTTAAAAGTAATAGTTTTTCTTATCCTGGAATGAAAATTAACAAAAATATAGGAAGTTAGCAATAAAATTATTTTAATGAAATGTGCAATTATACTAGCCCATTACAAAGCATCGGGTTTGCTATGAGTTCAACATTGCGGGTGAAAAGCTTATTTTACTAGCGTAAAACAGTCAATTTTAAAACTCTGGAAACATTGCAGATCCCTTATGACTTAAAATTGCTACTTGTGCAGTAAAAGTTTAAATCACTTGAGTAAATTTGTAATTTAATCTTTAAAGTTTAACTAACATTTATTCTTCCTTTCTAAGAGCTTTCTGTTGGTGTAAACTGTAAAAAGTTGCTGCTTTTTCTAGACTTTACTGTGAGTCGTTAGCTCAGTGATTTCCAAACCAGTAACTTCTCTCCCCTTCCAGTTTCTAGATAAAATTCCCCCATATCATCTCTTCTCTGTGGCTATGAAATTTTTGCCTCTTCTTGCCCTAAACTGAATGTTCTTTGGCACAACTACTTTCTTCCTTATAAAGTAGTTTTTCAGATGTTTATTTCTTGTTTTTCATTTGACTGCCAGACTATATTTTCCTGATCCCTAGATGCTACCTCACACTCCTGGCTATGTCCAAGACATTCATGTGCCCCCTTGGATTCACCTTCTTGCATTCTTGATCCAACAAATCTTGCTCATTCTTCCTGACTGAGTTATTTATATATTCTTTACTTCAGGAACTCGTATATTCCTTGAGGAAAGGTTGTAAGACCAACTCTTGCCTAATCCCCCGAGTTCCTGCTTTGTGCCAGGTAACACACATGTAGTCTTGTGGTCGTAAGCAGAATTTCTTTGCTAATGGCAAACATCACACCTGTATCTTATGTTTACAATAGTAATAGTAATAGTAATAATAATAATGACAAAGCAGCCATTTACTGAGTTCTTTTACACATTGGTGTTCAATATGTATGGCTTCTAATCTTTGTACCAACCCTGAGAAGAGGTAAATTATTTTTGCTTGTAATAAATGTTTCTTTCTAAAGTAATTAGCAGTAAAATTCAGTTGGCAATCATATGCTGCTTTGTAATATCTTTTTTATTCTCTCCAGGTATTAAATTAGTTTTTTATAGTAGCAGTTTTGCTCTCAAAATTTAAGGTTCTTTGGGTATTCTGTTTTATATTTCTTACAATACCTAGGAAAGGAACTTACACTTAGCAGGCATGATAAATGATTCTTATGCAAGTAAATAATAAAACACAACCACACTTTTAAATTGCATTTTTTCTTGGCTAAGAATTGATACCAAAATATGACAAGATTTTTAATTTGAGGAATATTGGGGAAAGGGGTTTGGGACTTTGGAGGAAAGTCCAATTTAAGGAAGACTTGTTTTGTGAGATGTCTCACAGAATCAGAATGGTAGTTTCATGAGGAGGTTTGGTGAAGGGACATAACTGACAGGGTCGCAGGATAGCCACAGGGCTTTGGCTAGAACAGAGCACTGTGACTTCAGATGGGAAGTGGGGTACCCGGATAATGTGTTTTTTTATTGAGATGGAAGTAATCCAAATTAAATGAAGCCATGAATGAACTCTGTAACTCATGCTATTAACCCCTTGACCAGTCTGGCCGTGGATTACCATGGAGGGAGAAGTGGTAAGCTGGGGTGTTGGGGCCTCTCTGGTGCTTTTGTTATGTCTTCTATGCCACCTGGATCTCAATTTCCTGATCCTGATCCGGAGATAAAGCTTATCTTCCAGAATATTGTTAACTGTAATTATTAAAAATACATGTTAAATGTTTATATTAATGCTAGGTAGAGATTTTGTTTTATAATTAAATTGTATATTGATATATGTTATGATTACATTAGAAATTATACATTACTTGCAAGATAACTTTATGAGAATTAATGTATAACGGATAATTATCATTACTAATAATGTTAGGCATGAGGTCTTCGGCTTCTTATAAAGTTGACTGCTGTGGTTAGCGACTCATTATGGAGGTAGTTAAAATTGACCCCTTCTAATGGTTTAGTACAATAAAGATATGTTCATTGTTAAAAATGTTTTTAATGAAACCACAGAACAATTTTATAGTTCTTTAATTAGCCTTTGAAGGTTTTGGGAGGTCAGGTAGGGGATGAAACTCATAAGGATCTTCTAGGATGTGGGGGAAAGGCCTTCTAAAAATTCGCTAAGCAATGTAAATCGAAAGGCAAACTATGAGAATTGCCATGTGAAAACTATTTAGTGTAAGGCTTGTCCACTTCCGTGTTAACAAAGTACTGTTACCTACTTGCATTACAATGAAAGCAAGAATTAACAACCTGAGACATTTAAGTAAGCCACAGCCCCCACCATCCCTTTCTGATCCTACCGAAGAGAGAATGAGTACCTGTCTTGAAATTCAATAGTTATCCAACCTTGGCTTAATGCTGAAGATGTCATTAAATATTCCAAAGGAGGCTTTTCAAATAGTTCCTTTTAAAAATGCTGTTTAGAATGTTTCCTGTTCGATCCTCAATTAGGCTTACATTCTCCACTCTACAGTAAATTTTTACAACCCTGTCCTCACTGGTGTCATACTCCTAATCAAGTAGGAAATTGCTTCTCCGGACTTGGCCTTGGTGGAAAGGGAGGGCTGTGTAACATCAGCATAATATTACCCAGAATCCTGCCATCCACAGTGGTTAAAAGTGTGCAGGTGCCCGGCGTGGGACCGAGCATTTTAGTTCTGTGAAGTTTTATTTACAACGTCTCTAACCTGCGGGGACCACTCTCCAGGGTCAGTCAGTCTGGCTTCGTGACACCGGCTATCTGCAGGCAGTGGGCTGAGCGCTGTGGAGGGAATGAGATGATTCTATCAAGTGAGCTGTCGGGAGCCTGTCGTCACATGGAGTAGACAGACAGACACACGGTGAGAGTCGGAGCCTCCCTTGCTGCCAGAGCTCCATGCTGCGGGTCTGCAGAGGTGGGACAGAAGCATTTTGGTAAAAGATAGGACCACTGAGCTTCCCCTTGAAAATTTTTACTATTAGAAAGTGACAAAAATGTCATAGGCCTCAGAACTGACATAGTCAGGAAAGAGGTAGCTGGTGAGTGTGAGGCTGGGAAGGAAGAGTGAGGCTAGATTTTGGAGGATCCTAAATGCCCGTCAGGATGCTCTGAACTTGGTTTTGAATGCACTGGGGAGACAGCAAAGGTTTTAGGAGAAAGAGTGACAGGATCAAATATGGGTTTCTTGAAGATAAATGTGGCAGCTATGTGGGTTTTATTGGTGCTGCAGTAAGGGGATGGTTTCTGCGGAACTGGAAGGAGAAAGTCTGAAAAGGCTGAAATGGAGCCATCAGCGTTCGGTGAGTTGTTAGAATCTGACGCGGAAGGCAAAGGTGTGTGCCTAAGTCTATCTCCAGCCCATGTGATATTGACAATACACCTGCCTAAGACACTGAAGAGACACCATGCTCAGACAAAAGTTCGTCACAGAAAACTCTGTTTCAAAGAAATGATAAATACGTAAATAACATGCACCCAGACACAAACCCCATACTTCCGTAATAGTGTGATTCTGTTGGTTGTATGCACATCATAAATTTTGTATTTCGGAAAAAAGAAATCCCACCATATTAAAAATATATATTAGTGCTCCCTTATCTGCGATTTCATATTCCACAATTTCAGCAGCCTATCATTACCCAGTGTGTTTGAAAATATTAGATGGACAATTCTAGAAATAATTTGTTTTAGTAATTTTCATTACAGCATAGTGTTATTCTATTTTATTATTAGCTATTATTAGTCTCTTACTAAGCCTGATTGTAAACTTTATCATAAGTATGTACATTTAGCAAAAAAATATACCCACCAAGACACCTTGGGACGTATCACCTACGTTGTTCAAGGTACATCAGTCATAAGATACCTCTTGATTATGTTAAAAGTGTAAAAGTAGGCGTATTAAAATTGAGAAAATATTTACTAACTTCTCAATTATTGCGCTGTCATGTACTGTGGTAGGTCATGCATACTTGCTAATACTGTAATTTGATTCTTAACTCTTCTTGTTTATTAATGCATGATGTGACCTTGGCTGAGTTACTTCTCCTCTGGGGAGACCAAAGATTCTAAAGTACATTATAAAAGAGTAGTACAGGAAACCCTTGATATTACTGTACCTCTCTTACATCATTCACCCCTTAGCATAGACTGTTGTTCAAATTAATATCATCAAAATGCTACCTGTATTTCAATTGTATAAGTTAAATTTTAGAAAATGAAAAGAAATGATTGAACATAAGTGTGCCTTCATGATTTGCATGAAGGTTGTTAAAAATATAAAAGAATAATATCCTAGTCTCACTCTTACTTTCTAAGTCATCAGCAGTTTCAGGGAATATAGCCCAGAATTCCATCTTTTTAACCAGCCCCACAGGTGATTTTGAAGCACAACTGGTGTTGATTTTTCCTGGCAGATCTCAGCCTTCCGGGGACCTCAGGGGTCTGCATAATTACATTGCAGTTATGGTCTTTCTTTCTCTCTGAGCTGTCTGAACGTCATGCAGGGGAGGAAAGGTGTTTTTATTCCCTTTCCTGGTGATCTCCAAAGTTCTAAGCCTTCTCAACCTCCATCATCTATCTTTGCAGCTAATTTTTAATGGAACTGGCTCATTTGAATTTTCTGAGCATTTTTCCTTTTTTTTTCTTTTCCCTGAACCCTCAACGTTGGCAAACCGTTGGTTCTTCATTGTTTGCTTTGTTACAAGTAAAAAAAGAAAAAGAAAAAGAAAAAAAAAGGCACAGACACAATTTAGACGTAATTCACAATTTGCCATAGGATACTCCTGAATTCTTAAGGACATAGAAAATGTAATTATCTAGGTGATAAACAGTGTCTTTTTTTCTCCTTAAAGGAAATAATGGGCTTTGGGCCTGTCTACATTAATGTTGATAGTTTAGGATAAGAAAGTTAATCACTAAAACTGCAGTAAAAATTCTAAAAAAAAAAAAAATTTAAATTTTGTTTCCTATACAGAATCATGTTCTAAATTTCAAATAGGAAAAGGCAATTTGAACTTCCATATTCTTTTTCTAGAAGTTTATACTATTTTGTATCCTCTTCTGTTTACTCAACTGATTTCTCCCCAAATACAGACATTTTAAATGTCTTTGGTCCCTAAGGCTTCCAAGCTTATAAAGAGATAATCATTCCCTTCTGGATCTGAAACCCATGGCTGGAAATCTTATCATCCATTTAGCCCCATGCATATTAAAATTTAGTAATTAATTATCTCTAGTTCTAATCCAGTGAGCCTGTGCAATTAACATCTGGGATTCAGTTCATCTTTTTGCTGACTTTCTAATTTAAGGATTGGGACATAGTGGATCTCTCTAGAAGACGTATTTAACAAGATTATTTCTTATATTTAGATATTCATTTTTTATCTTATTACGCATTTCCTCAGTATTTTCATGTACACATTCCTTAACTTTTTTCTTAGAGGAAAGATGGTTATTAGTAAATAAGAGAGAAGTAGAATGCTAATATAGTTGGATAGCTTAAATTTTTGATTTCTGAAAATTATTGCCATGTCAAAATTACCCATAACAGGAAAAGATTTTCAGATAAAGAAACAGTCCTTTGCACCATGCTATGATTTTCAGTGGTTTGTTCTTGTCCTTGTCTAACCTGCTCTACCTGTTTGCTTACTACTTAAGATTATTTTAAAATTAGGGGCACTTCATTTCACCATTAAAGAAAGGGAAACTAAGTATTTAAGTATGGATATCAAGACGAACTAGTTTCTGGACTTTAATTCAAAATGTTGCAGTGACTGTGCTTGGTGCTGGTTGTCTTACTCCCAGATAAACTGTATCTCATCTCCAGGAGCTTGAGAGAAAAAGGGGAACTACACGACTGATGCAACAACAAGAAGTGGGAGGCGTTTGAGGATAGGCTTATGGATTTATTGAAGATTGGGATTTCAGCTTAAAAACAGTGCAGCCGCCATTGGGAAGACTGTCCCAGTGTTCCGCTGGGTGGAGTTTCAGCTTTTTCATACAAACCTGACATGCCACCTTTTCTGAGAAGCCTTTTTGGCTTTTAATTGCAATACAATGTTTTTATACCAACATGTGACTCTTTTTCTACATGTACAGAGTCATTTGTTTGAGGGCACATTTTTGATTTTACTATGGTTCCAAGATGGCCTCAGAGGGAATACAAATAACTCTTTATAGCTTCCCTATGGGCAGGCGAATATTGTTCTGGAAATTGTTCTTGGAGGCTGAGCCTAAAAACTGTTTCTTTATCCTTTCCAGTGATTTTTGAAGTACTAATGTCTCCACAATAAATCCTTCAGGCCTAAAATATCTAGAATGGATTCCAGTTCCCTGTACTTGAACCCAACTGATACATGGTTGCTTCTACACAGCAATGAAAGAACTAACCTCATATTTGTTGGGTTCATTGAGCTGCTTATATTATTATGTGAGAATATAATATCCTTTATCGATCAAGTCAATTTTAATGGGGATTTTCTATTTTTTGTACCCCAAAACAGTTTAAGAGATGCAGATGTGGAGATGAAAAAGAGAGAAACAAAAGAAACTTAGGGAATGGTATTTGGGTACTGAATTCAACTGATGTTTATTTTGAGACTGCCTCTTGGATGTTGAGATAGAGGTACTTGGTAGAATCTTGACTATGTAAGTCCAAATCTCTACTGAATGATTTGGTCTGTTGATACAAAGCTACATTAAGGCACAGGATAGTCTAGAGCCAAGATAAGAAGCATTTTCTAAAAACAAAAAACAAAAACAAAAACAAAAAAAAAAACTGGTGGGCAGCTGGACAGCATTTTGTCCTCACTGTTAATCTGTGTTTTAGATGAAAGTACTGAGTTTTAAAGTATTATATTACAACTACTTACGGGCCTCAAATGCATTTTATTTGTGCAAAATATAATATGAACGACTGTATTCTAATCTCCCCATTTAAGAAATCCCATATGAATTATTTAACATATTGCTGGAAGAAATAGCTTGGGGTGGAAAAATCTTTCCAAGGGCTAGCTGGGAGTCTAATAGGTACCTGTGGATACATAGGGGTGTCTCCACCAACACCGATCATTGCACTGTCACTGCACCTTTGGTGAAAGAACATGTGTTAATTTTATCAGATCATCATTTTAAACTTTGCTTTCTTGTTTCTACTCAATCTAGATTTAAAACAGGTCTTTAAACATATTTACATGTACTACTTACAAATGAGTTGCTCCATTTTTTTATTTTAAAGAGAATTTAAAAAAATAAAAATGATACAGAATTTCAAAACAAGATGATAGAAAATTAGCAGTGGTTATTATATTGCATATTGTTATCTTCAAAATAGTAGCTCAGATTACCAGATATAGGAATGCAAAATTGATCAAACAATATAACCACTAGCTGTTTCTTTCAGTGAACTAATAGATAAATCAGACTCGCATGTGTAAATACCGTATTGTCTCCCTAGTGTAAAAAACTGAGAGAGTAAATAAGATCCAAAATGCACAGTAGCTATTATGAAAGAGAAAGGAAAAGAAATCACTCAAAAGTAAAGAACAATTGTGATGGAGGGAAGGAGAAAAGAAAGTAGGGAAAGATACACACAAGATAGATAATTATACTACTAGTTTTTTGGTGCCAGGGATCAAACTCATGACCTCGATCTTGCCAGGCAGGCACTTCTGCCACTGAGCTAAATCCCCAGCCCTGAACAACTACTTTGAAGATGACAATACACAGTATTTTAGCCATTGTTAACCTATTATTTTGTTTTGAAATTCTGTATCATTGTTTTTATTCTTTTTTCATTTTAAAATAAAAAACAATGAACTAATAGAATTAATATTTTAACTATCTTAGTTATCTTGTGTGTGTATATATATATATATATATATATATATGTATGTATTTTCCCCCTTCCTGCTTGTCTCTTTCCCCCATCCCAGTTGTTCTTTCCTTTTGAGCAGTTTCTTTACCTTTCACAATATCTATTGTACCTTTTGGATCTTATTTACTCTTTCAGTTTCTTATACTAGGGAGACAATATGATGTTTACACATGTGAGTTTGATTTATTTCGCTTACAAGTATGGTTTCCTGTTGCATTCACTTACCTATAAAAGCCTCAAGTTTATCTTACTTGATAGCTGAGTAGTACTCCATTGTATAAAAATACCACACCTTTTTTATCCATTCCTTGGTTGATGGGCATTTGGGTTGTTTCCAAGATTTAGCTATTACAAAGGATGTTTATCTAAAACATATAAAGAATTTTCAAAAATCAGGCCCTCAAAATTCAAAGACCCAATCCAAAAATGGGCATCCGAGATGAATACACACTTCTCAGATGAAGAAATAGCAAACAAATATATGAAAACATGTTCAATATCCTTGGTCATTTGAGAAATGCAAATTAAAACAACACTGAGTTTCCATCTCACCCCAGAAAGATTAGCTATCATCAAAAAATCATTCAATAACAGACGCTGGCAAGGCTGTGGGGAAGAAGGAACACTTCTTCATTATTGGTGGGAGTGTAGATTGGTGAAACCACTGTGGAAATCATTGTGGGGAGTCCTCAAAAGCTAGGATTAGAAGTTTCATTTGACCCAGCTATTCCCCTCCTGGGTACTTTCCCAGAAGAATTGAAAACAACATCCCACAGCGATATACGTGCACTCATGTTTATAGCAGCACAATTTGTAATAGCTAAATGAATTGTTCTAATACTAAAATTCTATACACAGACTATTAAAAAGATTGGGAAAATCAATAAGCAGTGATATTCTCCATTCTTTAATGGAGAAATAGTTTATATATTTTTTCCTTTTCCTCCTCGGCATGTCAAACCACTCTTCAATAGTGTAATTGGTAAGTGGCATAATTTACCTGTGATAGTGTGGATGTGTTTGTTACTTGTGATTCGTGTCATTGTGGTCCCTGTGTTACGGGGCGTCTCCTCGGCTTTGGCGCAGTTCTGCAGGGCAGGAGGAGAGGAAGCACACTCACCAGGGGTTTGGTGTGCATGTGCTGATGCACACAAACAAGAGATTTTGGTTGAACAGTTAGACATGCAAAATTTAACAATTGTGAAACAAATTGTGTTGGGTGATACTATGTACCCCCAAGTCCTCATAGATTTTTAATGGGGCTGAGTCTGACGCTTGTGATCAGTTTGTTGTCTAGAGCTGGGATTGGCGATGTGAGTGCTCCACCCGCCCAGCAAGAGGGAGGCGGGTCTTCCTCTTGCTCTCTTCTGCTCTTCCTCCCTCTCTCGCCAGCACGCTAGCTGTCTGTGGCCACCACGAATGGCAGCCCCGCCACGCCAAATGAGTATGACTGAAACTCTCAAGAAACAGTGAAAAATAAACCTTTCCTTCCCTAATTTTGGGTGTCAGGTATTTTGTCTCAGCAACAAGTGAAAAGTAACTAAGATACAAATCATAAAGTCCTAAAGAAGAAAGGAATTTTGAGCGATTTTTATATCAAGTTGTCTTTCTTAACCAGGTGACAATGACCATGTCTCAACTGAGATAAATAAATGAGTAATTGAGATAAAATAACTATATGAGATGTAAGATATGCTGCTAGACATTTTGATGTTCTTCAGAGGAAAAACACCCCTATAAAACAGTATTTGTGTCTGTATTTTGTAGATCAAAAACCTGAGGCTTGGAGATGTAAAATAACCTACCCAAGAACATATGGTTCCCAAAGTCGATTTGATTCTATAGCACATCTTTACATCACTAAACCACGGCCTTTGGTATCTGTCTAGTGCTCTTTCTATTGCCTTTTGAATAAGATTTTCGTATCTCCCTTAATCATTCCTTTAAGATATTTTATGCTGTTGAGAAAGTATCCTAATGTTATGAAGAATTTTAAGAGATGCGGCAATTGCTGGGTATCTTTGTGTTCCAGGGAAGAATTCTGTAAGGTGACTGGGAGGTTGTGACTCATTATGTCCCTTTGCCTCCCTGCCCCCACTTAGTGATTCATAATGTGTGTTAGTATATTTTATGCTCAGGAAAAATACTGACATGTAACATAGCAATTCGTTTGACCACAAACGTTTATCATCATTTTATGCAGATTGCCCAACTCCCTCAATTCATGGGAGAGGACACTGAAGATAGGAAGATCAAGAAGGTAGTCCTGAAGATTTTTTTTTCTTTTCTGTACAGCCATGACACTGGACCAATTTTATCCTACTTGAGTTGTATGAATCATTGAGTATTTATGATCAAAGCCTATAAAGTTCTTTAGCATTCCCTATAGTTTTTCTAGAAGTAACTGTCAAAGCAATTAGTTGAAAATGTAAATTGGAGCAATTATTACCTTATTTAAAGTAAAGGAAATACATTATCTGTCTACTGCTTTGTGGTGGATTAGTAGCCAGCTGAGAAAAGAAAGAGGAGGAGAAGTAGGAGGAGGAAGAGGAGGAGGAGGAGGAGGAGGAGGACGAGGAAGAGGAATTGGGTTGTAAAGAAGCCCTTTACTGCAGGAAACCAGCCTCTAGGACCCTCAAGTTCCATTTTTGCATTTTCTTTTTGCCAAGTTTCAATACCATGCGATACTTACATACATGTAAGCTACTTTCTGCAGCATTTAATAAAACTATTACCCCTTGCTTCTGTTATTCACCTAATAAGTATTTAGCTTCTTTCTCTGTTCTGCTTTGCTAGACCTGCTGGGATTTAAAGGCCTTTGCAACAGAAATTCTAAGGATTGTAATTCTTCCCATAATTTGGCCCAAGAAATATTTCTATTTAGTCCTTCTTTAGGAATAAGTCAGGGATGGATTTTTTTTTCATTTCTGAGACTCACTTATACAATCAAATTGGGAAATACTTCGCTTTTGGAATTGTGTGTTATGAACTTTAATACCCTCCAAGATGCATGAGATGACACATAAAGTTCAAATGTAGGCCCCGCTGGCAAATTCCTTATGTGAATCACATTAACAGGGGAGGTAATCTTTCTTCTCAGGCTTCTGCTGAACCTAGAAAATCAGGGCCATTTTAACATAGAGGGTAGAGGAGGAAAGTCTCCATGGCTGAAACAGTATATCCATGTTACCCTTTTAATAACCTAATCTCCTGTCTTCCCCTTCTGCTGCAGCAGGTGCAGAATGTGCAGTCTGAAAAGCACCTCTGATTAGGAAGCTGTTGGTGGGCAACGTGCAGGTCAGGCCTGGTGATCCTGAGGAAACGGGAGAATCCCTGGTTGGCAGTGGAAGCATGAAGAATCCACAAAGTGGCTGAAAAGTAGCGCTTAGGAAATAGGACTATAAGCAGATTTGAGGGCCAAGAAATTTAAGGGTAATGTCCAGTTCGGGTGCTATCTCTTGGGCTAGGAGACCTCTGAGGTCCAGGCCATTTCTGGGAAGAGGAAAGATTCTGGTTGGTGGAGGAGATGTATACTTCCCATCCAACTAAGATCCATGCAATAAGAATTATGGGAAAGAGAGCTATGTTCCCTAACTGACTTTTACACTTGAGCTTGCCTTGCTGAAAATCAATTTTTGAGCTCACTCTGAACTGGATTTAAGGGGGTGAAGGTGGGGGTGGAATGGCTGGGGGCTGAATCCAGGGACTCTGAATTAGTTTGAAACAAAGTCCTCTGATAGCTGCTCCTAAAATCGAAAATCTTAAATTGTGTCTAAACCTACCATCTGTCTAGTCAGTGTGGAGCAACTCACCCAAACAACCCCAGTGAAAAGGTGAAGCTTTTTTATAGAAACAACCGCAAAGTGGACTCACTGAGTCAGCTTTTAACTACTTTACTGATGTGGTTCATATGGTCAAAATCAAGCAGAGGCCTCCAGATCCATAAAACTGTATTAGGATTAAATTGACCAGCCTGTCAAAGCAATCAAACTAGTGTGTTTGTGAAGATGAAACCTTGAAAAAAATTTGACAGAGGCCTTGGCTACTATGCATATCTTTTCAGCACTTCCTCAGAGTAGTATGCATTGCTTTTAAATAATTGAAATTGATGTGCCTAATCAAATGGATACTGCCTTAACAAAGCAAATTGAACTTGTCTACTCCATACTTTTTGTTATCTATGGAAGATTGTATTGAAAACCATCTCCATATATGCCATCTATTTAATTTTCTACTGGTAGGCTACTCTGATAAGGGTATGAATTACAGGTCTATATTTTTAATCTACACAAAAAGCTATCTGTGACAAGATACTTTACTGTAAAGTTCTATCTCTTTACATATGTTCTGGATGTATAAATGAATCACATACACAAATTCTTTGTGTAAGAAAAGTATTAAGACTTTCAAAGGTCCAAATGTGTTTAATTAAGCCCTTTCTTAAGAAAATACTGTCTAGGTTTGTTTTCACATGTATACAAATTATCATCTCTTTAAAAAGGACTTATTCACCTATCCAAAAAAAACAAAAAAAACAAAAAAACTATGAATTATCACTGATCAGAAAAGCCTATAATACAAATCCATTTTATTTCATTATATAAGATGAACTTTTCATGAGGAAGAGTCACTTTCCTTAAGACTGCCAAATTTAAAAAGATAAACTATTTCATTTAATTTAGCTACGAACATGATTGTGTGGCTGGGGCTGGTTTGATCTTCAGGCCTCTTCGTCTCCAGATGCTGGGAGCACTGTGCCTTGCAGATTTACTCCCGGACCTGGGTGTCAGAGCGCGTGGGGTGGGCACCACATGCACCCTTGGGAGTGCAGAGAGGGTCCGAAGTTCTCATCTCCTCTCCGCAGCGGTGATGTCCGTGGCTGGGCACCTGAGAGCCTTTGTCTTTGATAAAGATTTCTTTTCTCTGCAAATTCATCTCCTATTTGCTGCTAATGTTGCAACCCCTTTTCCTTTTCTTCTTGCAATATAATTTCAAAAGTTTTTAGAGTGAAAGCAAAATACCGTGTGATGGGCTTTCAACTAAAATCATCTACATTTATCTTTCTGTATATTTGCAGTTGGAAATTTGGGTGTGAACGCTGCTGCTTCTCACAGTTTTGTCTTGCTAACATACTTAATTATACGTGGCAGAGCAGAGGAAGTTAACTCAGGGTAAAGCTAATTAAGAGATGTTTCTTTATAGGTACCATTAGCTGAGTTGGAAAGTACAGCTTTGGAGTCTCATATTCTTCTGTGTTTCACTCTGATCACTCAAGAAGGCATAAAATGTAGGATGAGATCTCCTTCTCCCATGTTTTAAATGTAAGTTAGAGCAAAGTGGAGAACCCACAGATTTCTCAGTCTCAAAAAATAAGAGTGTTTCTCTCTGTGATCTGATAAGGATTCTCTTCCATAGGGCCCAAGGCACAAAAATCATATTACTGTATGCAGAATTGTTGAAACTTTGTGTCTGTGTGCACACATTTATTTATAAGTGTTATACTGTAGCAGTGAAATCTTAGCATCTGTAAAATAAAGTTGAAATGAAATTTAAGGTAGGCCAGTTAATTTACACTCAGAGCTGGTAGGGGCATGGAATTTTACCAAAAAATAAAAAAGAAAGAAACAAAAAAAAAAAAAAAAAAAAAAAAAAAAAAAAAAAAAAAAAAAAAAAAAAAAAAAAAAAGAAAAGAAAAGAAAAAGAAAAGTCCTTTGTTACATTGATCATTATCCTGACAGCTTTAGAGCCAAAGAGCAACATCATAGTGGGTTCAGAAAAAGCACATCTAGTACTTCCCATGGAAAATTGTGACACTTTACCATATGTATGTGAGGTTCAGAGGGCAGTCACCTGGTTAAATGACGAAGTGCACACGTTAGGCTTAATTGAGCTCTTTTATTGTTGGAATTTTAAATTTTATTTTAATATATATGAAAACAGCATTTCAAGGGAGGATATTTAATAAGTTCCTTTCATCTTGAATTTAGCTGACTAATAGTCATGGCATTTGAAGTATTGCCTTCCTTTCTTAAAAAAAAAAAGATCTTTTGTTCCCCTGGCAAATAAGTTTAATGGATTCTTGGTGACTAAATTTGAATTCAACACTGGTGAGGTAGCTAATTGCTCTGCCTTTTATTGTGGATTCTTAAAAAGTTAAATTTTATCTGGCTTAAAGGGAAGTCTAATAAAAGTCTCAAGCTCTCTTTCTATCTCACTTGCTCAAAGACTATTCCTTGAATTTAGCTTTGTTTCACTGTTTTTTTTTTAAATCTGAGGTTCTTATCAATTGTATTTTAGTATTTGTTTCTAGTGTCACTATTGGCTGTTACAATTCTGGGAGATGAAGCAGGGTCACTTTCATTTTCTCTTTGTCCCTGGCGCTCTCTCTCTCTCTCTCTCTCTCTCTCTCACCCCATCAGTTGTAAAAAGGAAAGTTTAACTTACACTTAGGGCTTTTTGCATTTGTGTGTTCAAACCCATCCTTTACTACTCTGCATGCAAAGTCATTTATAGTTGTTCGGCATGATGAAGGTCATTTCAAAGAGAAGTATAACAAAGGCACTGAATGATGAAATTGAACACCACATATATTTCTTTCTTTCGAATTGGTTCTAGGGTGGAGTTGATGTCTTATTTCCTTTCCCACCACTAGACAAAATGCCCAGGGTCTAGAATTTAAAGGAGAGAGGTCTACTTTGGTTCATATTTTTTCGGTCATGGTCAGCTGGTGCCAAGGAGGAACAGGATGACGCAGGGGCATGGTAGAGGGCAAATGTGCTCAACTATTGGCAGCCAGAAAGCAGATGGAGAAGGGAGGAGATAGAGAGGGAGGTGTACCTTACAAAGGCACCTCCCAGTGACCCCAGTGACCCCAGGCACCAGGCCCAAGGCCCCATCCCCTGACACCACATCTAGCTGTGAACTAATCAACGGATCAATCCAATCACCTTCACAAAGGTTTACCTCTAAACACTTGAGGTTTTGGGGGGGGCATTATAGATCTGAGCCATAACAGCTGGCATTTAACGAACACTGGTTGGGTAAGATAGTTGACAGAAAATTAACTTTCTTATGGCTACATAGCCACAAACTATTAACAATGAAATGAAAGGGTATATTTGGTGCTTTGTTGCTGGACATTTTTCCCCCACCATAAAAACAATGATTTCTGATTTTTATCCTACAGCAGCATTTGAAAGTGTAACTCTCACTCCCAGAAAAACCCTGACCTCATTTAGAGAACAGGGGATTTAAATCTGAAACAGAAATGTGAGCCCACATCTGATAATGGACCCATGAATGCCCATGCACAGAAATCACTCCCGCCGCCTCGGAAGTGTCTGCACAGACAGAAACCAGATATGCCTGCTAGTTTGGAAAGGGATCTGCTTTTCAGAAGTGCTGGTATTATGCTCAAGCAAGATACAATGAAAATTGCTTGTAATTTAATATCCATGAAAAGCACAAAGACAAACACATTCTGGGGTGGGTTGTAAATGTATATAATGTATATATTAACTGAAATGTAATTATTCCTGCTATCTCCTTTCATATCATGGAGGGTAGGACAGGGAGGGAGAGCTGCCAGGGAGGAGAAGGAGGGCGAACAAAAGGGCTGCGTGGACGGAGGAGGGACGCTGCATTAGCTTTTCGTAGGAAGTGAAATTGGGAGCATACGCCTCATAATTTTCATATTGCAGGGAATGAGCAATACTGTTATATACGCAGAGAGGAAAAAAAGTTGTGAAAGAATTGTATGACTTTTGACCGTTACCCTGTAAGGGGGTCTTCTCCAGTGTCTGGATATTCGAGCAGTTAAATGTGTCCTGGACCGTGATTGCGATTTTATCTATCTACATCATATACTTGGGTGTAGGTCTCCCATTTCTCCCTGCCTTCCTTATTTTACATTATCCTGCACATTCTTTTCATTTAATTTTCCCTTGAATCCTATGATGGTGTTAGTGACAATGCTTTTTAAGATCCTAAGAATGGAAAAGAAGTGAAGCTGTAAGGAGTGTTATTGACATTGGTGACCTTTATTGCTAAGAGATGCTTTATTACACATAATGATGAAGGGTTTTTTTTAAAGCTCTTACTCATTTAGCACTGATTTTCTAAAATAGCTTAATGAGCATGTCAGGAACTTTGGATCTGAAGACTCATGCCTTGTGTCTGTGCAGGGAGTTTTGAATTGTTCCTGCATATCACTTAGGGACCTGAAGTTCTCTCAGAACTTCAGGTGGAGAATCTGAGATCATTTGAATTAAATGCCTCCATAGCAGTAAGAATGAAAGTAGAAAACGCTGGTTCCTTTACTGTATTGTGTTTCTGTTTCCTCTCCTGACTCCCTCTTTGACCCTTCTGTAACACTGTATACTTTGAAACCAAATGGTCTACTATGGACTATGGACGTTTAAGAAGGCCTTGTGGCTACCACCATTGGAAGTACTCAGCATTATCCTG
The DNA here is from genome assembly GCA_004363535.1 of Dasyprocta punctata. Taxonomy (NCBI): domain Eukaryota; kingdom Metazoa; phylum Chordata; class Mammalia; order Rodentia; family Dasyproctidae; genus Dasyprocta; species Dasyprocta punctata. The sequence continues at coordinate 2,413 of RJWM01025516.1, read as the reverse complement.
CACTGAGCCAACTCATTGGAATATGATGGGTTCTTTTAAGTAATGAACTGAACTCACTTGACTAACATCTATTGAATTCCAGGTACTGTGCTGAAGGTAAAGGCCTACTTTTGCCATGGTGTATACACTTCTGGGACTCACCCAGTGGAGGACAGATACTTTAACAAATTACTGCAGCGTTTCACTTTGCCTTGGGACATTCAAAGATCTTTTTGAAATCCTCAGGGAACTAACTTGTTGGCTGAGCTCTGATAAGAGTCACATTTGAGGAGGCTAAAGGAGAAATCTGTCCTGACAGGAGGTGACAGCTGGTATTAAATTTCAGAAACAAGGTAGTGTCTACCTTGCAAGATGGCTCAGGGTGCCAAGTATATGGCCCTTGTGGGGAGCCCTGGTAAATGAGGATGAATGGAGGGCCATTGGCCCAGGTCATGGCCATCCTTGCAGTACGATGAAGTTTGAGGTTCATTTATTAATTCATTTCACAAATTCTGATTGAGTGTATATGAGATCTTGTAGGTAAGTCGGGAACACATTGTCAAATGAGACAGACAACATCTGTCTTAGGGAATGAACAATCCACTATGAAGAACTGAAAATAAATATATAAAAAGATAGTTTCATGTTGCATTAAAAAAATGCCAGGAAAAAAAAATTATAATGAGATAGACAACAGTGGAGAGGAGAGTCAGAGGTAGTTATGGAAAGGATAGTCATGGTATTTTGAGGAGGTGACACTTAGCTGAGACATAAAGGCTGAGCAGGAGCCGGCATGGGGATTGGAGAGAAGAGAGCTGCAGGCTGAAGAGCAGGGGGGACTTGGGCCAGAGGACCCAGCGAGCCCAGGGTAAGGAGGGGAGCCCACCATCTGCAGCGGGGCCACATCACCTGGTGCACAGCCTCACAGGCCAGGCTGATCATCTTGGGTTTTCTCAGTACAGTGAAAGACTTCAAAACAGGGTAGGAATGACCAGCTTTGCATTTTTTTAAGGCTTCTGTGTGAGGAACACATTAGCATGGACAGGAGGGAAGCTAGAAACCCAGTTAGAAAAGAGTGTTGTACTTCTGTCCAGGTAAGAGATATAGTCATCTTTGGGGTGGTAGAATTTGGGATGGAAACAAGCAGACACTTTCAGACTGTGTTTTGGAAATAGAACTACAAAAATTTAACTATCATATTCCTGGATTATAGAATCAGGACCTGGTTTATATACAGCTGGTTGTTTTTCTCCCAAAGGCAAGTGATTCTTTGATGTCACACATGATCTAATAGAAGAAAATGAGTGAAACAAGAAAATACTGTTCTGCTGTGATTTTTTCTGGTTGCTGTAACTGATGGTTAATCTGTAGCATAGCTCTACCTTTTAGCTTTAGAGATGAGAAGGCATGACTTTACCATGAGTAACACTGGAATGATTTTATTCCAGTATTAAATTAATCTTTGTCCTCCCAGTCCTGCATATCCCATGACAGAATGCTATCAGTGATTTGTGATGTTTTGGGTGCAAGATTGGAGAGGAAGGAATCCTGGAGTTAGGGGATTAGACCCTGTTATGGTTTATACATTGTGTCAACTTGAGAAGTCTAGAAGCTTAATTAAGTAACTCAGTAGCTCTAAATCCTAGGGTGTAGAGCCCAACCAGTTACCTGTCCATTGTGTCAATTTGAGAAGGTCAGAAGTTTAACTGAGAGACTCAGCAGGGAGCCAGGGTTCTTACTTTGTAAATATCCTCATCCTGTGCAAAGGAAGGCAAGATTTGTGAATGCTACACCCACCCTGTTCGGGGGGGGGGGTGTTCTATGTACAATAAAGGGAGAAAAAGAGGCTTGCTCTTGCCCCCTTTTTACTCTGGCTGCTTTTGCTTGGCTGCTGCCTTGAAGTGTTGCCCCAGTGCCATGCCACCCTGCCTTGGAGCCAGCTGATTGTGGACTGAAACCTACAAAAACTGTAAACTAAATAAACCTTTCCTTCCCTAATTTTGGGCATCAGCTTTTTGTCTCGGCAATGAGGGAAAAGTAACCAAGACAGACCCACTTAAGTTCCACATGCTAAGGCAGGAAGGTTCCTATGAATGTGTCCATTGCTCCCCTAAAAGTACAGAAGGCAATTTTCTTTGGTGGAAAGGAAAAGGTATATTCAAAGCTAGCTCTGAAGGAGAACAGACCTTTGCCTGAAATCGGTCCATCTGAGCTAAGGAGAGGGTGCGATGGTGGTTTGTGCTCTCAGCATGAAGAAGTAGGGAAAGCAAACTATCCCTTTAAAAAAAATCCTGATATTTAAAGATCCATCTCAAGTTACAAATGTGCCTATGGATGGCAACAACAAAAAAATGTATCTTAAGAGCTCTTTTTAAAAATAACACAATTCTAGACTTGTCCAAATGCAAAAGCAAGTGATTTTGTTTGCGCATGG
>RJWM01025515.1:0-21920 GCA_004363535.1 Dasyprocta punctata | reverse complement strand
GCTTTGAATAAATCCTTTTTCTTTTTTTACCCAAATATATGGCCTTTTAAAATTGGGTTAGTGGCAAGCAGACAAACCTAAGCATGAGCCCAAGTGACTGGTAACAATCAGAGTCAACATAGAACACCATAAAGAAGGCTGAGTAGTGCTTGCCTGGCAAGCGTGAGGTTGTGAGTAAAAAAAAAAAAAAAAAAAAAAAAAAAAAAAAAAAAAAAAAAAAAAAAAAAAAAAAAAAAAAAAAGGCTGAGCATTTATAGCCAGTGATAGAATAAGGGGATGTTAGCCAGCAGATAGACAATTACTCAGAGTAGATACCAAAGGTGTAGGATTTCTCGCTAAGCTGACTGAACAGGATTCTTGCTGAGAGCAGGCAGGGTGATCAGATATCAAGGGTGAGGGATGAGATTTTGATCGGATATGGAGGGTGATCAGACAGGGTGGGGACTGCTCCCTAAACTGATTTAACAGGATTCTTGCTGAAAAGTAGGTTGCATAGGTGGAAGGAGGGCAAGAAGGCCAAGAAGAGAGTTTGTCAGACTTTTCAAATCCCTGAGACCTGAGTGCATGCTGGGAAAGCTTTTTCTTCAAGTTTTTGTGGCCTGTTTGAATTTTACCTCTGTGTGCCTTGGGATAGGCTGCTGTAGAACTGAGTGGCTTCTTACTATGTCAAATGTAGAATGGCAGGCATATCTTTTTTTTTTTTTTTTTTTTTTTGCGGCACCGGGGATTGAACTCACAACCTCGCGCTTGCCAGGGCAGGCGCTTAAGGCACGGAGCCAAACTCCCGGCCCTGGTTTTTTGAGGCAGGGTCGCACTATGTAGCTCAGGCCGGCCTTGCACCCGCGTTGTAGCCCAAGCCGGCCTCGAACTCACAACGCTCCGCCTACCTCAGCCTCCCGAGTGCTGGGATTAAAGGCGTGCGCCACCACGCCCGGCTCTGGCAGGCATATCTTTAAGGTACCATCACGGCTGATAACCCAAGACAACTGAAGATCTAACTAATGGATGATTATTCAAAACTTGGGAGAGAAGGTTAGAATTTTTGTTTGTTTTAATGAATAATTCTTTTTGTGTGTAAAGTTAATATTTTTAGAGTAGAAGCAAGAGCTTAAACCCACTGAATTCTCATCGTTTCTAAAGAAACAGCATGTTCAAATTGGAAGCGGAAAGGGTGTCGCCAAGGAAAAAGGGACAATAGTGGCACCCCAGCTCCTTAAAAAATAATACAGGCCATGGTACAACCAAAAATCAATATGATGTTAGGATTTTTAGTCCCTGAGAGCCCAAATGTTTTTATATAACTTTGATTAGAGTTAGTGACCTACTTCAATCCCTGTCTTTGAACTCACAGCCCCAAGAGTTTAATTACTGTTTCAGGACCCACCTTTTACAGGTCCCTAATTGCTAGCAGGACTCCCTGTGGGGGCAAAGTGCTGTTGCAGGCACAATACCTTGCAGATGCATTCAGGTGGTTCTGTAAGTCATATCACTTCTCTCTGTTCATACTTCCTCATCTACTAAAAGACATTCGAGCCAGCTACTTTCCAAACTCTTCTGTAGCCACAGTGATTCCATGCTCTCTGTAAGAAGATTCCATTTCTGTCTAAATGGGGAACCACTGAAGCAAAAAGTGGCATACTCTGGGAATACAATAGGATGAATTTCTCTTGGTAGGTGGTTAATAAGTATCAGCAGAACAGGCGTGCAAGCAATATAATTCTTCTTTAATGATGCGGTTAGCTTGGCTCCATGCTTCATCCTGTTGAATTATTACAGTGCACAAGTGTAAGAGTTCCAAAGATCTCCAGTGGTCATAAAATACACATTTTGGACTCTAGTGCCGCCTGTTGATCACAGATTCCTAGCCTCCTTTGGCCAAGGCTCCATAGCTTTCCCCTCCCATTAGCTGCTGCCAGGCATTTCTCCTATCCTCAGGCCCTGTGGTCGATTGAATTAGGAGTCTTCATCCTTTCTGTTCGGGCACATAGCCTTGCTGAGGTGTTAGGTGCAGAATGTGCTTCAATGCCTCTTCACATGACCTGGACATAGGGTGTGCTTTGGCCACCAAAATGTGGGCGGAAGGGGTGTTGTGTTGAGTCCTGAGTAGAAGTCTAAAGAGGTCTCATGTTTCTGCTTCATCTTTAGGAGATTTTGACCTTTTTCATGACAAAAGCCATTGAAGAGTAGTTACTGTCCTTCAATTCTCTGTGTTAGAATGTGTTCCAGAGTCATCCAGGCCAATGTGGAAGCACTGTTAAAAGATGAGTGCTGATATATAGCATTTTGCTGGCCATGGGAAATTGAGACAGTGACAAAGGCAACTTTAGACTTAGGGCTTTCAATGCTGGCCTCCCTTGGCGCTGCTGTGAGGCAGGAGGAGAAAAAGTTGCTCACATCATGGTGAATAATCTCAGGCATGTGGGCAAGGAAATCCTGGGTAGGGAGAGAAGAAGAGGACCAAATAGGGAAAGGAGTGTTTCTGCTGATCTTGGCCTCTTCCCTGGAATTCTGTCTCTTCAGTGGAAGAGTGAATGTGACTACCATGTTAAAAATTACTCAATAAAGCTGCAAGATATTCTTGGGGACCTTGGTAAAATGACAGTGGGCTCCCTGCTGTGGATAGTTCTTGGAAGGGTTTAGAAGTTTCTGTAAAGGGCACTTGTGGTTTGAACACCTCAGGGTCAAGGTGTACCATGATGGTTTTCCTAAAAGAGGAAAGCGAATTGTAATAGTGTAGTGCTAGCTGCTATGACAAATAAACCGTCAAATGTACAAAGTATCTATCACAGTTGAAATTTCTTTTTTTCTTTCTTTATTTGGTACTGGGGTCAAATCCAGGGCCTTTGGACTGAGTTACATCTTCATTCTTTTTATTTTTTATTTTGAGTTGGTGTCTCCTTATGTTGCCCAAGTGGGACTCAAACTTGTGATCCTCCTGTCTCAGTGGGTTGTTCTACAGATCTGGGATTTCAGGTGCCAGTCAGCATGCTCAGCTCTCTTTTCCATTTGTGTAACAGTCCATTGTGACTGTTACCGGAAACCTGGTAACTCTCCTCTGAGCTTTGACGAGAGAGTCTAGGCTTTCTGTCTTGTGGCTTTACCACAACCGAGGGCCTGTGGTTTTCTTCATCTACCACGGTAAAGAGAAAAGAGAAAATGGAAGAAGCATGCCCTTTTCTTGGTTCTACAGTGACACATGCCTCTCTTGCTCACAGGTCATCCGTTAGGGTCAGTTAGATGGCCATACGTATGTGGGAAGGGGTGAACATGCACGACAGTTGCTCTCTAGTGACAGGTCCATACAGGGGCCCAGGTTTTTGTCTCTGCCACAAATACGCTTTTCCTTTCAACAATTTAAACATTTCACTCACTGTCTTTTTGTTGACAAGTTTTCTGGAGAGATTTCCAATGTGTTTCTTATCCTCGATTCCTCTATAGGTAACGTGTTTATTTCCCTCTCTGACCTCTTTCAAGAGTTTCTTCATCTTTAGTTTGGATATTGTATTAATGAGGGTTCTCCATAGAAACAAAACTAATAGGTGATTATATGTATGTATATATGCACATATATTGATATATATACATATCTGTGTATATGTATATAAATGTACGTGTACACATATATGTATACATGCATATGCACACACATACACATATAACATACATATATGCACACATGCACATACTCATATTCTGGGGGCTGAGACAATATGCTTTCTGCAAGCTAGAGAAGCACAAAAGCCAGTAATATACTTTGGTTTGTGATTGAGCCCTAAAAACAATTTGTGGGTGCGTGTGTGCACGTATGGTTGCATATATGTGTAAGTATGTGCGCACAAGCTTGTTCTACATCCCCAAATCTGAAAACCTGAGAACCAAGAGCTCCAATGTCCAAGGACAAGAAAAGATGCATGTCTGGCTCAAGAAGACAGCTTCTTGTCTCCTACTTTTTTCATTCTATTCTGCCCCTTCCTGTCTATGTTGGTGAGGGCAGAGTCAAGTTCTAATTTCTTCTGGAAACTCCCTCATAGACACAACTAAAAATGTTTTATCAGCTGAGTATCTCTTAGCACAATCAAGTCGACATAAAAAATTATCACCATAGATATATTACTCTATATTTTTTTGGTGTTGATCCTGCTTGATATTTTCTGCCCACCTGGAATATGTGGTTTGATGTTGGTCATTCATTTGGAAACACTCAGCTCTTATTTCTTGGAGTATTTCTTCAGTTGCTCTTTCTCTCTTCTTCTGATATTTCATTGTATGTATGTTAGATTTTATAATTTCCCCACCATTCTGGTATATGTTTTCCTGTTAAGGTTGATTTTTAAAATTTTGCTTTTCAGTTTGGCAATATTTTATCAACACAACTTCGAGCGCATTGATTCTTTTCTCAGCCTCATCAAATCTACTGATGAGCCCGCCAGAAACATTCTCCATTTTTGTTATATGTTTTTGGTTTCTAGAGTTTCTTCTTTCTTTGAGTTTCTATCTCTCTGCTAATATTACCCATCTATTCTTGGACATTTTTCACATTTTCATTAGCACTCAGCACAACTACTCATAGTTATTTTAAATTCCAAATTTGATAATCCTCAAATCTCTGCCATATTTGAGTCTGATTCTGAGGCTTGATTTCTCTCTTCAAACTGTTTTTGCCTTGAAGGCATGCCTTTTATTTTTTCGTTGAAAGCCAGATGTGATTGTTGTCTGATGGGAGGGTCTTTGGGGAGTTGTTTCTAGGTTTTTGGTATCCTGAACAAAGAACTGAGCAGGACAACCATAGGAGTAATGAGAGTAAGATATATTAGAAGCAAAAGAAACAAAAGTACGTTCCACAGGCTGGGAACAGGACAGTGAAAGAGCTCAGAACCACAGTATATATGACATCTCGTAAAGACCTGGAATTATGGGAGGATTTATAACTGGGGATAGACAGGAGTCATAGCTCAGTGGGGAAACTTGGTTGGCCCACCTGTCAGGAAGGGAGAGTTTTTGACCATAGAAAGTTTTTAGAGAAAGTGTCATGGCACCCAAAGCCCTTAGAGTAGGGGGCACAGAGAACGAGTCAAAACCACAATGCACAGGAGTTTGTACTTTTGTTTTCAATTTGTGCATGCCTGAGGGACTTGATGGAGGGAGGGAATTACCTTTACCCATTACTTTTCTGGCATTTTGACATAGTCATTCTCATTCTGCCTGATAGCTCAATTCTTTATGCCGTGACTCTCTGTTGTTTAAGTTCTTTCTCTACCTCCAACCTCTACCCTTGTTGGATAAAAGGAACTGAGGTAAATGGGCCTTGGGTGTGAAGTTTTATGTATATTGGGTTAAGAGTCAGGCTGCCTTTACCGTTTACTGTAGTTCTGGCATCCAAGACCAAAGTTTCCTCTAGTGCCTTTGTTTTTGTTTTTGCTGTTGTCTTTGATATCCCTACAGACTTTTTCTTACATTGAGGTTGAGTCTTAGAGTTCTTTTAGCTGTGAGCCCCTGTTACTAGATAGGAGCCTGACTGATGTGGTGTTAAAATTGGAGGAAAAAGATACATTCTATAATCCTATGGTTACGTCTCGGCATTTTCATACCACATGTCCCCGGAATGCTTCTCAGCTACCTCTTCTTTCTCTTTCAGTGGGATGGGAAGAGGGGACAGGAGTTGGCTATTTATTTTCTCCCAGCTCTTGTAGGCTCAATCCAAGTTCGTTAGTTTGTTTTGAAAGTTTGTCTTGAGGGCAGACTTTTGTTAAGAACAGAATGTGCTGTGCTTCTTTCAAAGTAGGTATCTGTCCCTTTCCTGTTGCCAGAAGCATAATGGGAATTTTTTTGGTAACCTTTACTCTGAGAACCAGGTGGAGCTCCTGAGGTGAAAGTCAGGAAACTGTGGGATTCACCCAGAAGATTTTATCTTTCAAACTAGTCCAGGCTCGGTCCTGAGTGTAGTTAATTACCCCCAAGGGCTCCTACCAGGCTCCTGCTGTGGCTTCTGTTCCCAGTAAACTACAGTAATTATGATTCCCTGTGTCTGCATGTCTCTACAGTGTGGGGGTATGATTTTGTCCAGTTCTTCGATGGACCTAAAAAGAGTTGTTGATATTTAAGTTCTGCCTTTGGTTTTGTTCCTGTGAGGATAGGGGCATTGACTAACAAGTTCTTTCCATGTCAGACTGGACAAAGGAAGTTGCTTAAGCAGAACAAGAGAGGCTACTGGCAAATCTCTGGCTTCACCTTTCTCCTTATGACTGGCCAAATTCAAGAGCTCATTTATTTCCTCTTCCTTCTTTTCTTTCTTCCTCTCCTCTTTCCTTCCTCCCTCCCTCCCTCCCTTCCTTCTTCCTTCCTTCTTTCTTTCCAAAAGACATTTTATTTATTTAAATTTTTTTATTAGTGCATGATTATATTTATTATGGAGAGCTGGTGCATGTATATAACACATCTTAATTCTTTTCACTTCTCCTCCTCTTCTGCTTCCTTCCCCTGCTTCTGTCTCTTGGTCCCCTTCTCACTTGCAAAAGATTTGTCCCCCTGTTTCCTATGGCCTATCTTTTATTTTGCTCCTTAAGTTATTTATACTTTGGGTTTCTCATGTAAGAGAAGCCATGCATTATTTAAGTTTGTGTGTATGATTTATTTTCTGATACATTAAGAACTCATTTTCTTTTACATCCATGGGTTTGAGCTCAGTACGGTCTATACCTATTGGTTCTTCTGATCTCTCAGTTTATGTTATGCTTATAGCTTTCTCTCACTCTTCTATAATGTTGATTGTTGGTCATAGTCTCCATTTGTGAGATAGCATAAAACAAACATAACATAAAAACCTTGTCAATATTTTAAAATTCCTGCTCTGGCATTTCAAGTCCCCTCTAAATATCTGTTTTCTTTATTCATTCCTTATAAAGTGTGGTTTCTTGCACATTGTAGTTATTTATGGTCTAATGCAATTCAAGGTTTTCTTGACTCCTTAGTAACATCATAGTCCTCCACGTAATGTCCTCACATGTCTTTGTGTGCACATGTTCCTCTTTTTCTACAGAAGCATCCCTTTATTAAAAAAGGAAAAGTCCTGCAGTAGATCAAAGGTCCTTCCTAGCAGCGAATACTGGAACAAATTTGTCATGTATCTTTTTCTAAGGAATCGTGAATAATATAATAGAGAATGTGCCCAAGAACATCATTTGAAAAAAGCATTCTCAGATTCAAATACGTAGTGTAGCCAGCTTTTGCTGCATATGATACTGCGAATGGAGAATTGACCTGTATTTGTGTGGGAAGCTTGCTTCCGTTGAGCCTGTGATAGCTCTGAAAGCTTACTCCCAGATAGTTGCTGTTTCAGCCTAGTCTCCAGGTGGTACAATATGGAGGGGACCTTTGTTCCACCCACATCCCAAGCAGACCATTGCATGAAGCAGCACTGCCAATAGCCCATCCTCAATCACTTCACCTAAAGTCAACTCAGAGACTAGTGAACATGCAAATAAGTGCTCGTGATTATAAACCACTGGGTTTTGGATGGGACTCGACTGAAGGATTAGTTACGCAGAGGAAGCCTCCCCACCGCCATCCAGAACACTGGAGCATAGGAGGCAAACTAACCATGCAAGTACAAGTCAACCCTCTTCCTATAACATTCCTCTTCTGCTAACATTCCATTGGCCAAAACAATTCCACGACGAAGATCATCAGATGAAGTAATCCATTCTTCCTAGCATGAGGCCAGGTCAAAATATAATTCTACTCTAAAGAAATGAGGAATTTTGCTACCTCTCACTCCTCTGTACCCTCTACAGAATGGTGGCACAGTGTCAGGATAACCACAGTAAACCATTGCATTTGAAAAGAGGGAAGAATGACAGGTTGAATAGTCATATTCATAGCAATTTTGAAAGCACATAGGACAAATGTTGTCTTTGCTCCTTGTTCTGGGAGTAGAGAATGTCCCCTGATTAGGCCTTGGGTGGATCTTCTCCTAGGAGGACTCCAAAGTGCATTGTTCTCCAGCACTTTTACTTTGCACGCTGGAGTTCCTTCACTTTCCATTTCTCTCAGTCTCCTCTGAAGAAGGAATTGGGGAAAAGCCCTTCTTACTGACAGAACAGTCTTCACATCTACTACTTTTCTGAAACTATCACTTTCTTAACCCAGGTAAGGACATTTTAATCACTTTATGTTTTTGGAAGAGGGATTTTAACATTCTTAGCAGTTTGTTTCTTTTTGTTTTTTGTTTTTTTGAGACAAAGTCTTGCTATGTAGCCCAGGCTGGCTTTGAACTCACTAAATTGCCCAGGTTGGGCTTGAGCTTTCCATCCTCCTGTCACAGCCTCCCAAATGCTGGCGTTACAGGCATGCACTACTATGCCTGGCTCTTATCAGCCTTTTGTACAGCCAAAAGGATGTACTCTATGCTATTTTGGTCCTTCCAAGACCTCAACAATGGACACACTTTTGATTTGGTCTTTATTTTTAGGCAATGATTTAGTGTTTTTCTTGAGGTATGTTTTACTAAACTACCCATGCAATTTGATGGGACACAGATTCATTTTTCCAACCTTGCAAGTTCTGTGGTTTCCATACTTCCAAGTGTGCTCACAAACAAGCCAGTTCCTTCCTTAGCACCCTCCTTGCCCCTGTACTCTACCAAATATAGCTAGTAGCAGCTAGTTCACAGTCAACAGTCTGCCTCAAAACCATTTCATTAGGCACAGTATCTGTCTCTCAAATAATCGCTGGTGGCAGTTTTACCAAATATTCTATCATTACCTAACTCAGTAATCACTTCCAAGGTTCTCATAATAGTTTGGGTGCCATCTGCTACCCAGTCCCAAACAGACCTTAAGGTCTTTGTTACAGTGCCAGCCCATTTCTACTTATGTATTTCTGTATTAGTCAAACAAACCACGCGCTTGTCGTACAACTGACCATTGCAAAACTCAATGTCACGTAAAAAAGATTTTTATTTTCCTGCTTACTGGCTGTTGTAGTCAGGGGTTGCAAGGAGAACAAGATAATATAGGACACATAATTTACAGTAGTATTTTGTAGTAGTTAAATACAAGAAGTGCAGGAAACCTGTCTACACACTAAATACCTGAAGAAGCCAGCCAAGGGCCTGGATCCCATGGCAATATCCTGCATGAGTTCAGCTGAAAACCTAGAACCCATGACAATGCCTCCCATGAGTCCAGCTGGAGGCCTAGAGCCCACGACAATGACTCATGCAAGTCTGTTTCATGAACTGCACTAGGAAGGCCCAGAGGTCAGTGGTGGAAGTAGAAAGTCTATGCCAGCAGTGTAAAGTTTCTGTGCCAGTACGTTGAAGGTTCTGCACTAGAGCCAAGAAGTAAGAACCAGGGCTCCCCCAAAAAGTACTACCGCCATCCTCAGTGACAATGAGGTCCTGAGCTCCTCCGATAATGAGAACAATCGAATTCGTATCAGGAAGCCAGGGTGACAAGCTTCTCCTGGAGATTGAACAGCACACCATCTTCCCCTCTGGAACCAGGAAGTGATTCTCAAAGTAAGGACCAGAGTGAACTGCAGCCATTCTCAGTGACAAGGACCTGAGCTCCTCCAGTGATAACAGCTGAGTTCATATCAGGGAAGCCAGCATGACAAGCTCCTCCAGGAGAACCAACAGCTGCAAAAGAACCAACAGCTCTGAACAACAACACTTAGGAGAACCCACAATGCTACTCTTTCAGTCCAGGTCTCCTTTCTGTGCTGGCAACAGTCCTCAGGTGGTCCATCCACACTCAGCACAACACTGCTTCAGTTCAGCTGGTATTTAAATTGACCACCAGATTTTAATCCACCACACTGGCCTACCTGTCCATTGTTGTCCAGCTGATTAGCAGGGGCTGGCCTCAGGAATGCTCAGGTATCTGCTTTGGGTTTCAGGTTGAAAGGGTAGCAGCTACTAGAAGGAAACACTTTCTTCTGTAGACTGGTGGGATACAAACAAGGTGCAAGACTTTCCTTATTTACTCAGATCCCACTTAGCTCAAGACGGTCACATAGCCAAGCTCATAATCAAGGGGCGGAGGCAACCTGCCTTGCAGTGGTTTGTTATATGGCAAGGGTGTGGTGTGTAATGCTACCATGGGAGTGTGAAGAATTAGCCTAAGTAATAATTTACACAAATAAGTATTTTTAACTGTTTTTTGTTTGTGTTTATTGTAACTCCCTGCTATTAGATGGGATCCTGATTCATGTGTTAAGATTTGGAGGGAGGGGTAACAGTTTACAATCCTGTGGTTACAGTTTAGTCTTATGCAACTGTCTACCAGAAGTTTCTATTTGAATGTCTAACAGGTATCTCAAACTAAATCTGTCTAAAGATGAAATTTAGATGCTACTCCCAAATGCTTCTTCATGCTTCTGCCCTCGTTAAGTAATACTTCCCTCCTGTCAGTTGCTCAAGTCAAGTTATTCTTGCTACCTGCCTTTCTCTCCCAGCCCACTAGGAAATCTTGAGGACTCTATCTCTAAAATAACATCTAGAGTCTATCCTCTACCATTGCCATTCTAGAGTAATCTGCCATCATCTCTCACTGCCAGTAACCTCATGGCCACTTAGCTCACCTCTACGTTTATCCCCTGTAATTTTTCTCAACTTATCAGCCAGTGTTAAAAAAAAAAAAGCAAAAAACAAACAAGCAAACAAATGAACAACTCGGAGTCTTTCCTCTATTCAAACATCTCCAATTAGCACAGTAAAACCCGCAGTTATTACTGTCACTTTTTAAGGTCTTTTAAGCCCTCCATCTCCTCAACCCACCACCCCACCCTCTTCTTTAGAGCTCTGGCATTTGCTATCCCATGTCCCTGTACAAATCTTCAGTTTATCAGAGCACCACAAAAATGTCACCATCTAGATGTAGCCTTCCATGACTACATTTTATAAAACAACAACTTTTCCACACCCCATAGGCTTTATCTCCTGTATTTGGTTTTGTTTTGTCCATCATACTTAAGACTTTCTTTTTTTTCTTTCTTTCCTTTCCTTTCCTTTTCCTTTTCCTTTCCTTTCCTTTCCTTTCCTTTCCTTTCCTTTCCTTTCCTTTCCTTTCCTTTTCTTTTCTTTTCTCCTTCCTTCCTTCCTTCCTTCCTTACTTCCTTCTTTCCTTCCTTCCTTGTCTTCTCATTGGAATGTGAGGTCCATGGTGCAGGGACTTGGTCTCTTACATTAATTACTGCATACCTGGCAGTCAAAATAGCCCCTGGCAAATAATATGTCTTCAGTAAATTACAGCTGAATAGATGAAGAACTCATGAGCAACTCTACCTTTTTTATGTAGGTAATAGAATGTAAACCTACAAAATAGACCTTCAGGTAACAGAACAAGCTGACCCTCAGAAAACATTTATTTGAGGTATAGTTATTAGAATGTAGAGAGCTTGAAAGATAATACATTACATTTAGTATTTCACTTAGTACTTCTGGCAGTAGATTATAATGCCATTTGTTTATTGCAGTCACTCTGGACTGTAATACACAATTAGGAATTTTACTGCCCTGTCATTCACTGGTGCAGTGCTGTTAATACAAATATAGAATGAATACATCAAAGATTTATTAAACTTGCTAACAAGGGTTAATCAGTAAAACCAGTGAAGCTGGTGGCAAGATTATTTTGAAGAAATCTAGTCATTAAATGTTGAAGCTGGGCGTGGTGATGCACGCTGGTAATCCCATCATTCTGGGTGCTTGAGGCAAGAAGCTGGGAAGTTCAAGACCCTGTCTCAAACAAAAACGAAAGGACTGGGAACATAGCACAGTATGAAGATCTTCATTACTACCACCCCCCCCCACAAAAAGCCTATTGCCAGATTAGATACAAACTGGGTTAATCCTTGTTATTATCATACTAGTTAATAAAACTATAATTTTGTGGTTATCTTTTCTATAGTACAGAAGACATTTGCATCTCAACTGGATGAAAATCTACAGGTTATCACCTAACGACATAGTGTCTAGGCCCTGGTGAATAATAGCCATCTTGTCTAGCTTTTCAAAGAACAAACTGTTTATTTTATTGATTCTTTGTATTGTTCTTTTAGTTTTTATTTCATTAATTTCAACTCTGCTCTTTATTATTTATTTCCTTCTATTCATTTTGGATTTAGTTTGTTCTTGTTTTTCTAAGACAAAATGCAACAGTATGTCTTTTTCTTTCTTTCTTTCTTCTTCTTTATTTTTTTGCGGCACTGGGGATTGAACTCACAACCTCACACCTGTCAGACAGGCGCTTAAGTCCCGGAGCCAAACTCCCGGCCCTATTGTTTTTCTAAGACAAAATGCACCATTATGTTATTTATTTTATTTGGGATTGCTTTATTTATTTATTTATTTATTTATTTTTCAGTACTGGGAATTGAAACCATGGCCTTTCCTCTGGGCTACATGCTCAGCTTTAAACATTAAAAAAAAATATTTTCAGACAGAGTATTGCTAAATCACTATGTTGCCCAGACTAGGCTGAAACTTGTGAACCTTCTGCCTCCCTCTCCCAGGGAGCTAGGATTGCAAGCATGTGACACCAACCCTGGCCAGATATTTTTTTAAAAATATGCACTAATAGCTGTAAACTCTCTCAGAACTGCCTTACTGTATTCCACAGATTCTGGTACATTGTGTCACACTCATTTAACTCCAGAAATTTTAAAATTTCCTCCTTGATTCCTTTAATCACTTACTGATCATTTGAAAGTGTTTCATTTTATTTTGTTACCATTTACTCTACATGGGTTTATGTAGTTTCTCTTGTTGTTGACTTCTAGTTTCATTCCATTATGATTAGTTGGGATGCATGAACTTATTTCAATATTTTTGTATTTGTTAATACTTGATTAATGACTTAAAATCAGTCTATTTTGGAGGAAATTCTGTGAGCTGCTGAAAAGAATGTGTGCCCCACTGTTGTTGGATGGAACACCTCAGATGTTTGTCAAGTTCATTTGATCTGTAGTGTAGCTTAACGTTGTTTTTTCTTTGTTGATTTTTTTTGCTGCAATGGCCTATTTATAGATTGATAAATCCTTAGTTAAACTAACCAAAAGAAAGAGAAAAGAGACCCAAATTAAAATTGGAAAGGAAAAGCATCTATGTTATAACAAATTTCACTGAAATCCAGGTTATTAGGAACTAAATTGAAAACTTATATTTTAATAAATTGGAAAACCTAGATGAAATAGATACTTTTCTAGATACATATGACTGACCAACATTGAACTGAGAGGGTATAAAACACTAAATAGATCAATAACAAGCAATGAGACCAAGGCAGTAATAAGAAGTCTCCCAGCAAAGAGAAACCTAGGACTGCATGGATTTATTTCTGAATTTTATCAGAACTTTAAAGAAGTGACACCAATGGTTCCTAAACTATTCCATGAAATAAAAATAGGAGGACCTCTCCCAATTCCCTAAAGCCAGTATCTTCCTGATATCAAAACCAGAAAAAGATGTAATAAAAGCAAACAACAAAAACAGAAAACTACAGACAAATGTCTTTAATGAATGCAGAAACAAATATACCCAATGAGATTCTTTTTAAAAATTAATTATGTTTATTGGTACATTTTATGTATACATAATGATTGCATTCATCATAGGGAATTTGTACCTGTCCATGGAACAACTTGATTCTTTTTTTCTCATTCCCTTACCCTCCCTTAACCCCTCCCCCTTTCCCTCTTTATTTACAAAACTTTGTTTCCATTTTCTCCTTCTTTTCTCATTACTTTTTTTCTTTTCTCTCCTTTCCCTTTCCCCTCCTCCATCTCTAGTTCCCCTTCCCACTTGAACATTTTCTTCTATTTCACAATATCTATTACACATTTTGGTCCTTATTTACATGTTCAGTATCTCACACCAGAGAAACTATGCAGTATTTACATATGTGTGTCCAGTTTATTTCATTTAAGAGTATGCCCTCAAGGTGTATCCATTTAGCTAGAAATATCTCAAGTTTATCCTTCTTTATGGCAAAATAGTACTACACTGTATAAAAATCCCACATCTTCTTTATTCATTCATTGGTTGATGAGTATTTGGGTTGCTTCCAAGATTTAGCTATTACAAACTGTGCCACTGTAAACATGGGTGTACATATATTGTTGGGGTATGAAACTTTTAATTCTTTCAGGAGGATACCAACAAGAGGAATAGCTTGGTTGAATGGAACCTCTAGTCCTAGTTTTTTGAGGAATCTCCACACTGATTTTCACAGTGATTGCACTAGTCTACACTCCCAACAAACACGGAGTAGAGTTTTTTTCCCCCACAGCCCTGTCAGCATTTGTTACTGGTTAATTTCTTGATAATAGCCCTTGTTTCTGGAGTAAGACAAAATCTCAGTGTTGTTTTAATTTGCATTTCTCAAATGACCAATAATGATGAATTTTTTCATGTGTTTATTTACCATTTGTATTTGTTTATCTGAGAAGTGTCTATTCATTTCAGATGATCATTTTTGGAATTGGATCTCTAAATTTGGTGGAGGGGTCTGATTTTTTTTTTTGAGTTCTGTATATATTTTAGATTATAGTCCTTCATCTGAGGAACAGATGGCAAAATTTTTTTCCTACACTGTAGTTGCCTCTAAACTCTGTTGGTAGTTTCTCTTGCTGTGCAAAAAACCTTTCAATAAGATGAGATCCCAGTTGTTGATTCTTTGTGATAGTTCCTGTGCAATTTGGTTTTGTTCATAAAGTCTTTACCTACACCAATGTAGATACCTATTCTATCATCCAGAGATTTAATGTTTGTGTTTAAATATTTAGATCTTTGATTCATTTAGAGTTTAGTTAGGTGCATAGTGAAAGATATGGATCTAGTTTTAATCTTTGGCATGTGGAAATACAGTTTTTCTAGTACCTTTTATTAAAAAGGTTATCTTTCTTCCAGTGCAAGTATTTGGTACTTTTGTCAAAGATAAGGTGGCAAACTATGTCTGGAGTTGTTTCTGTCTCTTTTAATTTGTTACCCTAATCCTAGGGTCTGTTTTTTTTTTTTTTTTTTTTTTTTTTTTTTTTTTTTTTTTTTTTTTTTTTTTTTTTTTTTTTTTTTTTTTTTTTTTTTTTTTTTTTTTTTTTTTTTTTTTTTTTTTTTTTTTTTTTTTTTTTTTTTTTTTTTTTTGCCAGTACTGTGCTGTTTTTGTTTTTGTTTTTGTTTTTTAATCACAATAGCTTTGTAGCATAATTTCAAGTCAGGAATTGTGATGCTCCCTACCTTACATTTGTTGCCCAGAATTGCTTTGCTATTTTAGGTCTCTTCTGGTTCCAAATGAATTTTAGGATTGTATTCTCTAATTCTGTGAGCTGTGCTGTTGGAATTTTGATCGGGATTGCATTAAATTTGTATAACAATTTTGGAAATATAGTCATTTTCACTATATTAGTTCTTCCTACCCAAGAACAAGGGATATCTTCCCATTTTCTGATATTCTCTTCAATCTCCTTTTTCAGAATACTGTAGTTTTCAGTGTAGAAATCTTTTATTTCCTTCATTTGATTTATTCTTAGATATTTCATTTTTGTTTGCCAGGCAGGTGCTTATGCCTCTGAGCTAAATCCCTGGCTCTTCAGTTATTTTTGGACGCTATTGTGAAAGGTCTCTCAGTGAGAAGAAATTTGTGTACAGGAAGGCTATTGATTTTTTTATTTTTTATTTTATTTTATTTTATTTTTTGTGGCACCGGGGATCGAACTCACAGCCTCACGCCTGCCAGACAGGCACTTACGCCACTGAGCCAAACTCCCGGCCAGCTATTGATTTTTGAGTGTTGACTTTGTATCCAGCTACACTACTGAGAGGCCAGGTGGGTGGCTTTTGGATTGTTCCACCTCATTGTCTCCTGGGCTTTCCTTTGGTGAGTTGGACATCTGGAGTTGCATCTTGTTTAAATGTTTTCTCATTTTCTATTTTTTTCAGTCTAATTTCTGGATTTATACTTATAAATTGCTTAAGATGAGTAGCTTTATTGCTAGTATTTAGAACCCTTAGGAAATGACTACTGCTCAGAGGTATCTTCCAGGTGCAGCTGGTTTTTGGGTTTTGAATCAGTTGCAAGATCCTATCTCTTCAATTTGTTGGGAATGAGAAGTTGATGCCTTCATGGCCCAGCCTCTGGTTCTTTGGCACTGGCCCACAGTATTTTCTATGACCCTTAGGCAAACTCAGTCTTGGAATACCAGAAAGAACAGCTAGTTAGAACAGTTATGTCACTTTGCCTAAAGTGGTACAATCAGCAATAACAGTAGCATCAAACATAGCCTAGAAAATGACAAACTGAAGTTACTGTTAATTTGCACCTTTAACCATATGAACTAGATTTGTTATTACATAAAAAATCTAAAATGAACTAGAAAATTACATGCTGTAACTAAGCCCTCAATATGACACTTTTACCTTCAGGGGAGAAAATTTATTTATTTTTTATTTTTGTTTTTCTTTTTTCTTTTTTTTTTTTGTGGCACTGGGGATCAAACTCACAACCTTGCACCTGTCAGGCAGGCACTTAAGCCACTGAGCCAAATTCTCGGCCTAGTTTTTTGAGACAGGTCACACTATGTAGCTCAGGTCAGCCTTGCACTCATGTTGTAATCCAAGCTGGCCTTAAACTCACAACGCTCCTCTTACCTCAGCCTCATGAGTGCTGGGATTAAAGGTGTGTGCCACCACTCCTGGCTCAGGGGTGAAAATTTAAAAGGGGCTATCAAGAGAAAAAAATAGAGAAACAGAGCCAAAGGAAGTGTTGTAGTTAGGGATTGCAAGGAAAATGATTACATGTAGGATGAATAATTTATATATATTATTACATGTAGGATGAATAATTTATTTATAATGATCACCCAAGGAGTCAAATACAAAGAAAGTGCAGGAAATCTGTCCACACATTAAAGACCAAGAGAATCTAGTGGAGGGCTTGTATACCATTGTGATATCCTGCATGAGTTCAGCTGAAGACTTAGAGTCCATGATGGTGCCTCCCATGAGTCCAACTGGAGGCCTACAACCCACAACAATGACTCATGTAAGTCTATTTCATGGATCTGCACTGGGAAGGCCCAAAGGTCAGTGGTGGAAGCTAGGAAGTTTGTGCCAGCAGGATGAATGATCTGTGGCAGGAGGTTGAACGTTCAGCACTAGAGCCAAGAAGTGATGCTCAAAGTAAGGACCAGGGCTCTCCGGAAAAGTACCATAGCTATCCTCAGTGACAATGAGGTCTTGAGCTCCTCTGCTGATGAGAGCAGCCAAGTTCTTAACAGGAACCCAGCATGACAAGCTTCTCCTAGAGATTGAACAGCATGCCACCTTCCCCTTCAGAGCCAGGAAGCAGTAAAGTAAGGACCAGAGCTCCCCCAAAGTGAACCACAGCCATTCTCAGCAATAACAAGGTCCTGAGCTCCTCTGACAATGAGAACAGCCAAGTTAATATCAGGAAAGAAGCTCAACAAGCTCCTCCAGTAGAATTCATGGCAACAGGAAAACCAGCAGCACCCAGGAGAACCAACAATACTACTTCTTCCTCTTCAGTTCTCCTTTTTATCCTAGCAAAATTCCTCAGGTGGGCCAACCACACAACACCATGCTGATTCAGTTTAGCTGGTATTACAAGCTGACCATCAGTTATTAGTCCATCACAGGAAGAGAGTAGAAACAAGGCTGGAAAACAAAGGAGGATCACACAAACTTTGGGAAACTGATGCAGAAGACAAGCAGAAAAGAGAGAAGGAGTAATAAAAACAAGAACAGAACAACAACAACAACAACAAAAGAATTAGAAATCATGTTCACGTGTATATAAAAACAAGAACAAGCAATGAAGAAAAAACAAACAAAGAAAAGAAAGAAAATAAAGAAAAAAGTAAGAAAAGAAAAAAAATAGCCACTTCAAGGTGTGTCTCTGCTTCCACTGGTAGAAAATTCAGCAGACAGGGTCCAGATCTGCTTCAATCAATCCCAAGAAGCCCCTAGAAGCTCCATGGCAAAGTAGAGAATGATTTCAGCGAGCTTGCACCCCTATTTCCACTGAAGTTCAGGTTGACCTCGGGCTGCAAGATGATCCAGACCAACCCAGTCTGTTTCAATTTGTATGCTGGCTGCAGGTTTGAACTTGGTGGAACTAGAAGCCACTCCAAATCCCAAGGTCAGTTGGCCTCTCTCCAAGATGGTCCCTGGTCTATCACACTCTCTTTCAGGAGCTTTGTACAGGAAATTTCACCAGCCACCATCGTCCCCTGAGCCCATTTCTCTACTCCACTGGTGTTCTTCTCTGTGGAGGCCTCTGGGGTTGCCTGTAGTCACTGTGGGTCTGTGGTTTCAAGCTGCCCCTCCCATGCAGTGAGGTCAGCCTCAGGGAGAAAGTGCCGCCTGCCTCCTCCTACTTCTTCATTGAAATTTCTCCCTTTGCTCTCCCTGTGTGCTTCAATTCTTACTTCGGATCCTTCCTGGGTCCTGGGGATCTACTTTCCTCCTATTTATTCTCTTCCTCATGTTGCTATATTCCAGTGTTTGGACACCAAATCTTGGAGAGGCTCTTTCTCTGCTGCTCACCACTCTGCCATCTCCCCTCTCCATAAGTTTCTTGAAAACACAATTAAAAACACATTAAAAAGATTATATACCATAATCAAGTTGGTTTCATTCCAGGGATGCAAACTAGGTTCAACACATAAAATCAATAAAAGTAATGTACCACATAAATAGAATCAAGCATAAAAATTACATAGTCATCTCATTAGATAGATAAAAAGACTCCACAAAAATTTGACATCCCTTCAAGAGAAAAACTCTAAAGAAAATAAATATAGAAGGATATTGCTTCAATATAATAAAACCTGAAAGCATTTCCTTTAAAATCAGGACCAAGATAAAGGTGTCTGCTCTTACTGCTTATGCACAATATACTACCCGAAATTTTAGCCAGAGCAGAAGGGAACACAAAGTGATAAAAGGAACTCAAATAAGAAATGAAGAAGTTAAATTATTCCTATTTGCAGGCAATATGATTCTTTACCTAGAAGATCCTAAAATTCTACCAGAAGGGATTCAGGTTGCATAAACAAATTCAGCAAGGTGGTAGAATACAAACATCACCATACAAAGACCAACAGTTTTGTCTTAGTCACTTCCCATGTTGCTGGGACACAATATCTGATACTCATAATTTATTTTATTTTTATTTTTATTATTTATTTATTTATTTATTTATTTATTTATTTTGGTACTGGGGATCGAATTCACAACCTCACACTTGCCAGGCAGGCACTTACACCACTGAGCTAAATCCCCGGCCTGATACTCACAATTTAAAGGAGGAGAAATTTGTTTTGGTTCACAGTTTCAGTCCATGATCAGGAAGTGCCAATGCTAGCTGGAAATAGGATGGCAGAGGGGCCTGGTGGAGGAAAAGCTCCTCATGTCATGGTTTACAGGAAGCAGAAAAAAAAGAGAAGAGCAAGAAAGGGATGATATACATCCTTCCAGGTCATGCCCCAAGTGCTACAACTCCAACCAGGGCCCACCTCTTCACAGAAAATCAGTATTCCTACAATTGAGTCATCTTTCAATAGCCCACCTCTGAATGTATGATACTTTTGGGGGGAAACTAATATCTAAACCATAAGAAGATTTTTAAACACCAATAACAAACCTGGCAAGAAAGAACTCAGGAAAACAACTCTATGTACAATAACTCCAAAAACAACCAAAACCAAACCAAAACAAAGCACCCCCCAAAACCAAACAGAACATAGAAATAAGCATAACCAAGGAGGTAAAACCACTACATAAAAATTACAGGCCATGAAGAAGGAAATTCAGGTCCACACTAAAAATTGAAAAGACCTGCCATGCTCATGGACTGGCAGAATTAATATTGAAGTTGTCATATTACTAAGGTGATCCACCAGTTCAATGCAATTCCCATTAAAATAACAATGACACTCTTTACAGAACCAAAAAGAAATCCTAAAGTTTATATGGAAGCACATTAGATCCAGAATAATCCAGAATAATCAAAACAATCCTGAGCAAAAAGAACAGTGCTGGTGACATCACAATACATGGTTTCAAAATGGACTACAAAACCAACAAGGTACTAACAAAACCAACAAGGTACTGGCACAAAAATAGACAGGTAAACCACTGGAATAGAATAGTGTACACAGAAGCAAATCCACCCAACTACAGCTGTGTAATTTTTATCAAATGGGTCAAAAACATACATAGGAGAAGGTAGCCTCTTTAACAAATGTTTCTGGGAAAACTGGATATCTATATGCAGAAGATTGAAACTAGATTCCTACCTCTTATGTTGGACAAAAATCAGTTCAAAATGGATCAATAAAACAGCAACTGTGTGAACAAAACAAAGGGGAATCACTTGAAGTTACAGGCACAGGCAAAGACTTGTTGAATAGGGCCCTAATAGCACAGGAAATAACAGCAAGATTCAAAAAATAAGACCACATTACATTAAAAATTTCTGCACAGCAAAGAAAACAATCAACAGAGTGAAGAGACAGTCTAAAAAGTGGAGAAAGTCTTTGCCAGTTACTCTTCTGAGGATAAATATCTAGAATATATGAAGAACTCAAAAAACTTCACACCAAAGCATCAAGTAGCCTTAACAAAAATGGTCAAACAGAGGCTTCTCAAAAACAAAAACAAAAACAAAAGCAAAAACAAAAACACAAAAAAAACTGCAAGTGACCAGTAAGTACAACATCACTAGCCAATAGAGAAACACAGATCAAAACTATGGTGAGATTCCATTTTATCCCAGTCAGAATGCCTATGTCCAAAAATATCAAAACAATGAAAGCATCAAAACCCAATAAATGCTGGAGAGAGATAAAGGAAAGTAAAAAGAAAAACTATTAGAAAAGGGGGAAAGAATCAGTGTGGGGGGGCGTGAAGGGAAGAGAAAGGGAGATAATGGAGAGGGTGAAAATAATTAAAATACGTTCCATGTATGTATGAACATGGCACAGTGAAATTCACTATTTTGTGTAGCTAACCTGCAGTAACAAAAATAATAAATATCAAGTCAAATAAAGTTACACTAGCTGATGAATTAACTAATTTTGGGGTAGGCCTGTTAGATAAATTTCCAATATAACACTGAAAGAACACACAGTCCTCCTTTTGCCTCATTTCAAATGCTGGATGATTTTTAAAAACAGCACCGTAGACCTAATTAATCTTTCAGTGACTTTTTCTTTTTGCTTGTACATCCTTTAAAAAATATGTTAGTTTTTAATTAGCACAGAAAGTCAAGCATATTTGGGGGGTGCCATGTGATGTTTCTACACATTTACATACTGTGTAATATTTAAATTAGGGTGTATATCTCTATCTTCTCAAACTTTTACAGTATAACATTCAAACTTCTTCTTCTTTGAAATACACATACCATTATTGTTATCTGTAATCATCCTGCTGTGTGATAGAACTCAAGAGGTTACCTCTCCTATTTCACTATAACTTTGTAACCATTCACCAACCTGTCCCATTCCTCCTCTTTTCTGTGCTCATCAGTTTCTGGTTGCCAGATTCTACTCTCAACTTCTATGAGATCAACTTTTTTAGATTCCATTTGTGAGTGAGATGAAGTGGTATTTATTTCTCTGTGTCTGGCTTGTCTACTTCATGTATGTTTTTCAAGTTTATCCAGTTGTGACAAATGACAGGATTTCACTTTTTAAAATGGCTTAATAGTACCCCATTGTATAAAAGTAACATTTTCTCTATCCATTCATCAGCAGATAGAAGTGGCCGATTCTATTTCTAAGATATTGGGAACAGTGCTGCAATAAACATAGGAGTGCAGATGTCCCTTCAGCATATCAGTTGCATTTCCTTTGGATATATACCCTATAATGGGATAACTTGGGTTTATATGATATTTCTA
>RJWM01025514.1:0-29214 GCA_004363535.1 Dasyprocta punctata | reverse complement strand
GAACTAGATTTGTGGTTATATAACAAAATATAAAACAAACCAGAGAATTGTGTACAGTATATATGCTCTCAGTATGGTGATTTTACCCTCAGGGAAGAAAATTTCAAAGAGGTTAGGGGGAATAAAGAGAAATAGAAGGAAGAGATTAGAAGCAAGGCTAGAGAACAAAGGAAGATTATGCAAACTTTGGGAAACTGGTGAAGAGGACAGAAGGGGAAGAGGGAAGGGAGAAATACAAACAAGAACAAAACAGAACAAGAACGACAAGAAACTAGAAACAATGTTCACACTCATATAAAAATAAGAGCAAACAATAAAGAGAACAAAGCAAAACAAAAACAAGAGGAGAAGAAAAGAATGTCTATTTCAAGGTGTGTTTCTGCTGTCATTGGTAGACAAAGTGGGCAGAAAGAGTCCAGTTCCATGTTTGTTAATCCCAGGAAGCCAGCTATAGATTTATGGCAGGGTAGTGGATAATCTCAGCAAGTTTGTACCTCTAGTTTCACTGAAATTCGGGATAGTTTCTGGTTGTGAGTCTGGAATGTGGTTTGTTTAGCCTTCTATACTCCTTGTGCCTCCTGCTGACTTGAACTTGGCTCCTTGACCTTCTGCAGACTTGAACTCAGTTCCACCTTACCCTGACACTATGAGCTGCTAGATGGAGCCAGGCCACAGCTGCTCTGATTTTTGAGCTCAGTTGGCCTCTTTCCAAGATGACTAGCAACCAATCACCCTCTCTTGGAGGACGTTAGAACCTGAATAACTCACCAACCACTGCAGTCTGCTGCATCAGCTGCTTAGTTCTACTGGTGTGTTTCTCCGTGGAGCCCTCTGGGGCCTGAGTAGTTGCTCTGTGTCTGCAGTTTTGAGCTGCCCCTCCCATGTAGTGACTCAGGGCTTAGGGAGAAAGTGCTGCCTGCTATCTCCTCTTTCTATGTTGAAATATCTCTCTTCACCCTCGCCACAGGCTTCAGTTTTTATTTCAGATCTTTGCTGGGTCCTGGGGACCCACTTCCCTCCTTTCTCTTCTTCATGTTGCTATGTTTCAGTGTCTGGATATCAAATCTCAGAGAGGCTGTTTTTTGCTGCTCATGACTCTGGCATCCACCTGGAAGTCTCTTTTTTTTTTATTTTTTGTTTGCTTATTCATTTTTATAGTTTTATTTGTTAACTACTTATTGTGTACTTACTTGATAAGATTCTGGTTGTTCAGCAAGAACCAGTGCATCCTTTCCTAAACCTGAAGCAGAAGAATGAGGATGCAACTTTACCTGGAAGCACAGAGCACAGGAAGGTACTAAATGTCTCCTGTTATACAAGATAGTATGAAAAATTCACCTCTCTTAGAATTTCTATAAACTTTATAAAAGGTACATTCTTGAAAGGCTTGCCTAAAGTAAAGGGATGGATGTTAATGACAGGCAGAAAGTGTGGGGTATTTTTGAGAATTCTTTCCAGTTCTTTCTAGAACAATAGAAATCCTGGGTTTTAGACGGACATAAGGCTTCCCTGAATAAAGACAGATCATGTGGCAATCAATGTGGTCATATGATGCAAAATGTCATGTAATAGCTTCTTGAAATTTTTCTTAAAGACAGTAGGTATTGTCTGCTCCTTTTTCAGTTGCTTCATCTTTTCCATGCTGCATCTGGAATATGGATGTGTTTACTGAGCTCCAAGTTCCCACCTTGGACTATGTGAATTGGAGCTTGGTATTTGGGAAGGTGAAAGAATGAGCTACAAAGATGCTAAAAATTTTGTAGGGCAGAATCTGAACTGTCTGTCTCTTGGATTTTTGTATGAGACAGAAAGACATATTTGTCCTGCCTAAGCTATTGTTTTGTTATCTAGCCAAATCTAAAGTGATGTAAGAATCCTGTCATTTAGGAAAGGAGATTTGAAAACCTTTCCTGGAAGTTTATTATAGGCCTCGTTTATCTAGTATTCATTTTTAATCTTTAAAAATATCCCTGATGCCATCTGTTTCTCTTTGTTCAAATCTTTGAAAATGGAGAAAAGTTGATTGACTTCTTCCTCATAATAAATATTCATGGAATATAATATTGTAATTTATTTTTAAAATTTATATTGTGGTAACCGGGACTTGACGCAAGGACTTTGTATATGTTAGACCAGAATTCTAGCATGAAGACACACCCTGGTCCCTTATTTTAGTTTTATAGCTTTTTGTCAATCAGTACATTTAGAACTTTACTGTTATTTTATGAAAAATATTCATAGCTACACACTTACATAGGAGAATTGGCTATGCTAAGCTTGACATTCTACTTATGCCTATGATTTATTATTAGTGGATTGCAACAAACTTGCTTTTAGAGAAATGAATAAGCTGTTTGCTGAGCTGTGAAAAGAGGAGAAAGACAATGTACTTATACTATATTTAGGTAGAACTGGTGGATAACAGTCTCAGTCTCTCTCTCTCTGTATCTCTGTCTCTCTGTCTCTCTGTCTCTCTCTCTCTCTATCTCTTCTCAAAGAGAGATGAAGATTTCTGTAAAGGAAAACATTCCATATGTTCAGTTGCCTCCTTGTTCCTGGCTTCATGGGGGGCTGAAGGCATATCCCAGTAGGGAAGCAGTATCAGATGCCTTTGGTGCATGAAATTGGGGCTGATGTCTGAGAGGCCAGACACATTTTTGTGCCATATGTCTTTATACTATGGAGATTAAATTCTCTGCAAAATAGTGACTTAAAACCAACATTTAAGGGAGATATAATTGAATAAGTATTAGGAGTTTCTTCACTTTTGTACCCCACACCTTCAGAAATATAACTGACTCACTTGTTAAAAAATAACTTTATTGAGATATAATTCACTTGCCATATGATTCACCCCTTTAGAGTGTATGGTTCAGTGGGTTTTATCATATTGACAGAGTTGTGAAACCATCCCACAGTCAGCATTTGGAAATTTTTATTACTCCTTTTTGAAAGGGACTCTAAAATCACTAATATCTCCATTTTCCTGCAATCTTTTTTTTAATACATCCCTATGCAAACACTATTCTACTTTATGTCTCTAATAATTTTCTTATTCTAGACATGTAAAAATGGAATTGTACAATGTGTAGTCTTTTGTTACCGGCTTATTTACATATTCTAATGTTTTTAAAGTTCATCCTTGTTGTAGTGTCTATCAGTACTTCATTTCTTTTTATAGCTAAATAATATTCTATTGGATAAATATACTTCATTTTCTTTGTCTGTACATCATTTGGATGTTTTCACTTTTTCGTTATTACAAATAAAGTTACTATGAGCACTTTTGTATAAATTTCTGTGTGGGCATGTTTTTTTCATTTCTCTTGGCTATATACCAAGGGGTACAATTGCTAAATGTGGTAGACAAACAATAATGCCTCTACCCCACTGTCCCTTAGAGATGTCCATGACCTGATCCCTGGGACCTGTGAATATGTTATATCACAGAGTAACTAGGTATGGAATTAAGGGTTCAGATGGAATTAAGGTTGCTAATCAGCTCACTTTAAAATATGGATATTGTGGATTATCTGGGTGGGCTCTGTGTAATTCATGGTCAATGAAAGATTGAAAAAGGAAACAAACAATCAGAGTTAGAGAGTTGCAGTGTGGGAAATACTTGTGTGGTCATTACTATCATTGAAAATGTAAGGAGCTGCATGCCAAAAAGAGTGGGAAGCTCTTCTTGTCCTTTTCTTTTCTTTTTTAAGAGAGAAAAGTAAACAAAAATAAAAATGATAGTTTCAAAAAAGGATAATAAGAAATTAACAATGGTTAATATGTTGCATATTGTTGTCTTCAGAGTAGTTGCTCAGATTACAAGATATAGGCATACAAAATTAATCAAGCAATATAAGCACCAACTGATCTCTCAATGAACTAAAAGAAATTAGTAGTATAATTATGTTAGCTATCTTGTGTGTATATATCTATATATAGATATTGTCTTGGTTGCTTTTCTCGCATTGCTGGGACACAATACCCATCACCCAAAATGAAGGCAGAAAAAATTTATTTAGCTTACTGTTTGTGGAGGTTTCAGTCCATAATCAGCTGGCTCCAAGGTAGGGTGGCATGGCACAGGGGCAACACTTCGAGGCATCATCCAGGAAAAGTAGCTAGATCAAAAGGGGGCAGAGCAAGCCTCTTTTCTTCCTGTATATTGTACACAGGCCACACACACACCCACCCCGGGCAGGTGTAGCACTCACAAAATCTCTGTGACCTCCTCTTGCACAGGATGAGGATATTTACAAAGTAAGGATCCTGGCTCCCTGCTGAATCTCTCAATTTAACTTCTAAACTTCTCAAGTTGACACAATGTATCAACCATAACAGATATATATATATATTTTTTTTTCTTTTCCCTTCCTTTATTTCTCCTTTCCCGCATCCCTGTTATTTTTTTCTTGTGAGCAGTTTCTTTCCCTTTCTCAATATTTATTGCAGATTTTGTATCTTATTTACTCTTTCAATTTCTTACACCATGAGTCAAGATGATGATTACACATGTGAGCTTGGTTTATCTCACTTATGAGTATGGTCTCTAGTCGCACCCATTTACCTACAAAAACCTTGCATTTATCCTTATTTATGGCTGAGTAGTACCCCATTATATAATAATACCACATCTTTTTAATCCATTCCTCAGTTGATGGGCATTTGGATTGTTTCCAAGCTTTCTCTATTACAAATTGTGTTGCTATAAACATGGGTGCACATATTTTGCTGTGGTATGATGTTTTTATTTCTTCTGTGAAAATACCCAGAAGGGGAATAACTGGGTCAAAAGGCAAATCTAATCCTAATTTTTGGGGAATCTCCCCACTGATTTCCACAATGGTTGTGCCAGTCTACACTCCCACCAACAGTGGAGAAAGTTTCTTTTTTCCCCACACCCCCATCAGCATTAGTTATTGGTTGATTTCTTGATGTTGGGCATTCTTTCTGGGATGCGATGGAATCTCAGTGTTGTTTTAATTTGCATTTCTTGGATAACCAATGATGTTAAAGAATTTTTTGTATATTTATCTGTCATTTGTATTTCTTTATCTGAGACATGTGTATTCATTTCAGATGTCCAGTTTTGGGTTGGTTCTTTGAATTTGTGAGACCTGATTTTTTCAATTCTTTACATGTTCTAGATAGAAGTCCTTTGTCTGAGGGACAGTTGGATAAAATTTTCTCCCACTCTGTGAGTTTTCTTTTCACTGTGTTGGTGACTTCTTTTGATGCTCAGAAACACTTTAATAATATGATATCTCAGTTGTTGAGTCTTTGAAGTACTTCCCGTGCAGTTTGGATTTTGTTCATGAACTCTCTGCCTACCCCTATGTCTCCTAGATTTCTACCTACTTTCTCTTTCAGTAGATTTAGTGTTTCTGTTTTAATATTTCAATCTTTGTTCCATTTTGACTTTAATTTAATGCATGGTGATGGACATGGGTCTAGTTTTAGTTTTTGGCAAGAAGAAAGCCAGTTTTTCCAGCATCATTTATTTAAGAGGCTTCGTTTGAAGCAGTGGACTTGTTTGCCTCCTTTGTCAAAGATAAGGTGACTGAGTGTGTTTGGAGTTGTGTCTGCATCTTCTAATCTGTTCCATTGGTCCTCACTTCTTTTTTTTCTAATACCATGCTGATTTTATCACAGTAGCTTTGTAGTATAATTTCAAATCAGGGATTGTGATGCCTCCTGCCTTGCCTTTGTTGCCCAGGATTGCTTTTGCTATTATAGGTCGCCTGTTTCCAAATGAATTTTAGGAATGTTTTCTCTAGGTCTGTGATGTATGCTAATGAGGTATGCTTGATTGGGATTGCATTAAATCTGTATAACAGTTTTGGCCATTTTCACAGTGTTGGGTCTTCCTATTCATGAGCAAGGGATATCTTTCCATTTTCTGCTACCCTCTTCGATGTCTTTTTTTCGGAGTGCTGTAATTTTCAATGTATACATCTTTTGTTTCCTTTGTTAGATTGATTCCTAAGTTATCAATTTTTTGAATGCTATCGTGAAGGGCATGGTTCCCCTAATTTCTCTATCAGTGAGTTTGTTTTTTGTGTACAGGAATACTATTGATATTTGAGTGTTAACTTAGTATCCAGCTATGCCACTGAATTTGTTTGTTAATTCTAGTAGTCTTCTGGTGGAGTTTTTGGGGTTTTCTATGTAGAGTATCATGTCATCTTCAAATAATGATTGTTTAACTTGTTTCTTTCCTAGCCTTACTCCTTTTATTTCTCTCTTCTCTAATTGCTCTGGCTAATGTTTCCAGAACTATATTGATTAGGAGTGGTGATAGTGAAAATCCTTGTCTTGTTCCTTCCTGATTTTAGAGTGAAAGTTCAGTTTTTGTCCATTTAGTATGATGTTGGCTGTTGGTTTGTCAGAGATGGCTTTTATTAGACCATCTATTCTAATTTTCTGTAGGGTTTGGGCTAATTTTCTGAATGTGTGTTGGGCTTTATCAAAAGCTTTTTCTGCATCTATTGAGATGATCACACGATTTTCATCTTTGGCTCTCTTGGTATGGTGTATTATGTTTATTAATTTGCATATATTAACCATCCCTGTATCCCTGGAATGAATCTCACTTGATCATGATGTATAATCTTGATGATTTGTTGCATTCTGTTTGCTAGCATTTTATTGAGAATTTTTGAATCTATGTTCATTAGGGAGACTGACCTGTTGTTCTCTTTGTTGGGTGTTTCTCTGGTTTTGGTATGAGTAATATTTGCCTCCAGAATGAGTTAGAGAATACTGCTTCCCTTTCAATTTCATTAAAGAGTTTGAGGAATATTGGCATTGAATCTTTGCTAAATTTCTTGTTGTATTTAGCAGTGAATCCATCTGGACCTGGGCATTTCTTTGTTGGTAAGTTTCTGATTATGTTCTCAATTTCATTAAAAGTCAGAAAAGTGACAAAGTAATAATAATACATCTCCAGCAACTACTTAGCATTTTCTTTGTACCTGTAGACTTATGAAGCAAAATATACCAGTGATTTGATTTCTGTCAGTTACCCACACTGGTAACAATAACAAGATTTATTTATTTATTTGACTGAGAAAAATCTATAATATATATACATACACATATATAGTTATATACCATATATAATACCAAGAATAACAGCTGAGTATGGTGGCACATGTTTGTAGTCTTAGCCACTGAGGAACTGAGACAGGAGGACCTCAAGTGTGAGGCCAGCCTGGCTAGTTGGTGAGACTGTGTCAAAATAAAACACATGAGGATGTGCTCAGTATACCCTGGGTTCAGCTCTCAGTACTGCCCAAAACAAAAACAAAACCACACACAACAACAAGAAAGAAAGAAACAACAAAGTCAGATTGTTCCAGACAGAGAAGATCCACTACCCACTTAATATTTATTACCTGTCCTTGTGTGAAAGCTACAGACTTTGGCCGTGTAACAACTTAGAGAAAAGACTAGTCAAACATCTCCGATGCTACAGACTTGGGCCAGGCTGTCCTGTTGGGGTAAATGTCAGGCGTCTTTCTGTTACCTGCTCAGAAGGCACAGGGGCTGAGGGAAGAGTCAACTTCATCCTTGGGGGAGATATTTGAAGTCTTCATATTAGAGATTTAAAACCTAGTAGCCAGGATTTCAGGTAGCATGGGGATAATAAAAAAAAAATCACTAAGCACATGTTTTATAACAGAAAAATTTGTCAAAGTAGATTAGATCATATGTGTCTGCCTTAAGTAGCTACTTTAATTTTTTTAATTTTAATTTTTATTAGTACACATTTGCAGTACATAATGATTTTATTCCTCTTGAGGATTGGTACATGTACATAGCACATC
Organism: Dasyprocta punctata; assembly: GCA_004363535.1. Lineage (NCBI taxonomy): Eukaryota > Metazoa > Chordata > Mammalia > Rodentia > Dasyproctidae > Dasyprocta > Dasyprocta punctata. The sequence continues at coordinate 21,385 of RJWM01025514.1, read as the reverse complement.
TTAATTCTTTTTACATACTCTTCCTCTCCCCTCCCTCCACTCTTTGTCTATCTTTTGGTTCTTGTCCCATTTGCAAAACATCTATCTCCCTGTTTCCTAAACAGAAACCTTGTAATATTTAAGCTTGTGTGTCTCATTTATTTCACTTCACATTATGGTCTCAGGGTGAAGAATCTGTGAAGCAGCTTGTCTTGCAGGTCCTCTCAGAGTGAAATCCAAGGTCATCCTTCATTCCCATGATGTTGCACTTTTCTCTGTACAAACATGTAAATTTGCCTTACGAGGGTTTCCAGGTTCAACTCCATGCCATTGTAAGCTCCTGGTATTTGGTGTGTACATCTTTCTGAGGAACTCAGGCATTCTTTTTGCTCTCGTGGCTTCCTTATTCACATCTAGCTGTTGTGCAGACTCATTTTGCCCGAGTCTAAGTGGTTTCCAGCAACACATGTATGGTCTTTGCATTAGGGGTTGCACTGGCCAGTGTTGTCTCATCAGAAGGAGGGAGTGTGGTCCATGGCTACAGTCCAGGCTCTGGAGTTCCATTACCTGGGTCTGAATTCTAGCTCCACTGCTTCTTATTTCTATAACCTTGGGCAAATTCCTTAACCTCTCAGTGCCCCATCTTTCTCATCAGTAAAATGGAGGTAAATAGTACCTGTCTCATGGGGTTCTTGGAAAGATTACATGATACATGTGAAGATTCAGATGATTGGTCAGTGCTCATGAAATACTGACTGGTAGTATTCTTTGCAGCATTAACATACTGAATCTGCTTGCTTTGCAGTTACCCTGACCTGGACAAACTGATGGAGGGAAGTTCTGCTGTGTACTTATCCAGGTTCCATCCTCAAGTTCCAGTTGGGGAAGCAGTAGTGGTTTGTTTACTTAGCTTTGCCAGCAGGGCAAGCCAGTGTCACCTTAAACTCCATATTGATTTTCCCTGTACTTTATAACAAGGGCAGATTTTTTTATTTTACTGGAGCAAGAAAAATCACACTTTTCTGATTACTTATCCTGCAACCTGGGTGAATTGCAAGAAATGGTGTCTGACACCTTCACTCCCCACTGAGAAAGCTACTCTGTCATCAGAAGTTGAGTCTTCCACCTCTTTCTAGCCCCTGCTGGCTGCTCTTCCTGCTGGCAGAGGGCCAGCTCAATGCTGACACTACTTTCCTGGGACAGCAAGGAAACCTGAGCATCCTCAAGAGCACTGGCCACAGGCAAAGGCAGGGAGCTGGAAGTATCAGTGTCCCATCAGTACCTTCGTTCAGTGTCTTTTCCTCTTTTGGTTTTCTGTCCCAGACAAAGTGTTGGTGTCAACAAGATGCATCTTATGCCATGAGCTGAAGGCTTTTCCTCCCACTTTCCTGTTATTGGAATTTCCTGGCTACACCAAAATGTTACTGCATATGTGTTTCTGAAAGTGGCTGTCCAATTAAACATTACCTGGTCTGGGTTACTTGCCTCTCCTTCCAGAGTTAGATGCCAGATTCTTTTCCTCTTGAACAAGAATTGAATGAAATGAGCAAAAAGCAGTAGTAAAGTTTATTTGAAAAAGTAAAAGTGAAGAGAAAGGAAGAAATTAGCTCTGCGGAGCGAGCTTGGACTGAATAAAAGGGGAGCAAGATAGAACACCTTGAAGAAAGCAGGCAGGCTATCATGTGGAAAGCCACGATAGCAAGTTCTTCTTGGTGCTTGTACCCTTTTATACTGTTGAAATCTTGAGGAAACTTGCAAGAATTTCTACATATGGATCCTGAGAGGTGGTACTGAGTTTCCATGCCTCAGGGTGACATCCAGTCTAGACCGTCCTATTGAAAAAACCTGCTCGAGTTCTCCTGATAAGTCCATGTGCAGGCCTTTGAGATCTGTTTTGCATATATTTTCCAGGATTTTGTAATTAACAAGTGACGCCTACTTTCCCAGCCAGCTTGCCATATCCTGATCTCCTGTATCATTCTCACACAGAAACCTACCTGTCCCTATTAAGGATGCTTCTGTCTGCTTGCTGTCATAGCTAGAAAACAACCAAAACCTTCTCTCTCCACCCTGACGTGTCAAGGTCTGAAAACAACTCCAAGAATATTTGTATCTTACTGGCAAAGATTTGGGAAACAGGAACTCTTCTACACTGCTGGTAGGAATGTAAATCAGTGCGGCCACTATGGAACTCAGTATGGAGGTTCCTCAAAGACTCAAACATAGAGCTACAATTTGATCCAGCTATATCATTCCTTGGTATATACCCAAAGCAGTTAAAATCAGCATACTATTAGGGATACTTGCATACTTATGTTTATTGCAGCACAATTTATAATAGCCAAGATATGAGCCCAGCCTTGATGAGGACCAATATGATTGGATAAAGAAAATATGGGACATAATACGCAATGAAGTGTTATTCAGCCAAAAGGAAGAACAAAATTCTGTCATTGTAAGAAATGGGTGGATCTGGAAACCCTAATGTTGAGTGGAATAAGCCAGACTGAGAAAGACAGTGATCACATACTCTCCCTAACATGTAGAATCTAAAAAAGATGACAAGAAAGTAGAAGGGTCACTATTACTAGACAAGAGGAAAGCAATAAGAGGGAGGAGATGGACATAAGCAAAATACATTGTACACATTGAACTCCTCCCCAAAAAACATGTGAAACAGGGGGTAGGGTGGAGCGAGGGGGTGATGGGGTGAAAACAGTATGTACCTGTGTGAATCTGCCACTATGAAATCCGTTAATCTGTTTAACCAATAAAAAAGTGGAAAAAAATTTAATAGGTGTACAAATATACCACAAAATTCACTTTAGTGCATTTATAAAGAATATTTGTATTTTAACAATGATTTGCTATAGAAAAATTAACTCTTAAAGGTTTAAAGGTCAAAGTTTATGCTATCATTTTCTTACTGTCCTTTGTCAATCAGGATGAAAATTACTGTGTATCAAGATCCAGAAGGAGTAACCCCTGCGTCCTGTGCTTCATGGTTGAGGCATCATTCATAGGGCATATACTTTTCCAAATGAATTACTGTAACATTTCTGGAAAGTAATCCAGCCCTATCATAAGATCAGTAACAGATCTAAGTGGGTCGAGCCTGTGTGCTTTTGCCTCACAGTTTAACCATTAACTCCCACAGAGCCTGTGTGCTTTTGCCTCGCAGTTTAACCATTAACTCCCACAGAGCCTGTGTGCTTTTGCTCCACAGTTTTACCCTTCACTCCTCAGCCACATCATATTCCCTGCCTCTGTGGGGGAAATAAAAGAAATTAGCCTGCATTGCTCTGTAATGCCAACGTCATAGCACCCTGGACACAGAGAGTGACAAAAGAGTGAAAAAGAAGGAACTCCTATGCCTTAGAGGAAAGCCACAACCTGCAGCAATCAGATCTCAATACTGTGGTTATACTCTGATCCAAGAATATGCAATCTGGGCAGCTGAGCAGGGCAGCAGATGATACAGAAGAGGTTACAGGTTAAACCTGGAGTGGAAAGTCACTTCAAGATAAACTCATTGACTATTTAGCCAAAGACATGGATAAGGAGTGTAGTGGAAAAGAGCCGAGAGGTTTCCAATTGGAGTACAGACAGGACCTTAGGGCTATCTAAAAGCTAGACAACCCTTAAGAAAGGTCCACACAGGAATATACACTTTGTTTTAGCAATGATGGTGGGAGAAAAGTTGGAAAACTACTCAGCTCTAGGGGATCCTATGTCTCTGCATGTACTTCTCTCCAAATCTAACTAAACCCATGGACTTTGAACTGACGGGCAGGCAAACAGGCAGACAGACAGGGTTGTATATTCAATGTGTTTGTTGATGTTGACTCCACTCTAAATATCCATCAATTAAGAGAAACTGGCATGCCCCTATGAGAGAAAAGATAACTATGTAAAGGGGTACATTCCAAACTTTCACCACTGATAAATGTGTGGCTTAAATTTGTTCATAAAGAAATGAAGCAATATATACTTGTATATATTGTATACACACACACGCACACACACACACACGCACACACAAAACCTCTTCACTTGTAGCCAAACTAGGAAAATTCTGAAAATGTCACCTTTAAATCTTTAAGAGTTAATTTTTCTATAGCAAATCTGTTGTCAAAATACAAATACTCTTTTTTAAAATTTTATTTTAAAGATGGTAAAATCCAACAAGCCATAACAGAACAAAGTCAATCAAAACAAAGCAGTAGAACTGGTACAGAACTTCAAAGCAAGATACTAGGAAAACAAAAGCTACTATACTATATATTGCTATCTTCACAATAGTTGACCATTCCATCAGATATAGTTAAATCAAACCAAAAACAAAACAGAATAAAACCAATCAAAAGCAAAAAAAAAATTAATCAGAATAAAGCAAAACAATGAGAACAATATTGGGCCTCAAAGACAAGATAGAAGGGAATCCCCCATATTTGCTACATTGATACTGTCATCCTCCCAAGAGATGCTCAGGTTGCCGGCCCCAGGCCTGCAAAATCAACCAAAGAATACAAGCATTTAGTTGCTTTATGTATGTTAGTTGCTATCAAATTAGCTGGTCCTCCAAACCAGCAGGTTGCTTATGGTGGGGTGGGGGGGTAGGGGGTGTCTTGATTCTCAGCCCACGTGCCCGTAGGCTTACAGGAGGCATGGACCATTCTCTTCCTGGAGTCTGTGCCTGTTGGGCCACTCACCAGGAAGGTAGGCTAGTTGTCTTGTGGTTGGGTCCTCCCTGACCCAACATGGCAGGTTCTGGGGAGGCACAGATCATTCTCTTCCCAAATATTCTTTATAAATGCATTAAAGTGAATTTTGTGGTATATTTTTACTCCTATTAAATTTTTCCCACTTTTTTTATTGGTTAAACAGATTAATGGGTTTCATTTTGGCAGATTCACACATGTATGTATTGTTTTCACCCCATCCCCCCTTGCTCCACCCTACCCCCTTGTTTCATATTTTTTGGGGTAGGAGTTCAATGTGTGTAATACCGCAGAAATAAAAACACCAAAAGATAAGTATATGTATATTATGATATTTATTGTAGTGTTGTTAATAAACAAAGAAGATGCCCATTTGAAGGACAAAGACTGGATATATGGTGATATATTCGCAGCACAAAATAGGGAGATTTTCCCATGATACACTGCATATATATAAAATGAAGTTCTGTTTTTATAAAATAAACAATGACAACAGCAACAAATATGTCTATAAATACAGTTTTATATGAGATTAATGAGCCAAACATGGTAGTACATGCCTATAATCCCAGCACTAGGGAGGCTGAGGTAGGAGGATTTGCTGCAAGTTTGAGGCCAGCCTAAGCTGCATAGTGAGTTCAAGGCCAGCCCAAATGACATAGTGAGATCCTATATCAAAAAACAAAAACAAAAAACAAAAAAGATTAATCAGTATGAAAAATGATATGTTCACATTGGTTTTTCAAGATAATGGTGTCTACAAAGAACAGCATGTGCAAATGATGTAAGTTATACCACATTATATTTGTGTATATGTATAAAGTTGTGTGTGACAAGATGATGACCGAATATTTATCATGTTTATTTTAATATAGTGGAGTTTTAGGTGATTTTTTTTCTTCCAATAGTTTCTGAATTTGAATGAAAACAGTGAAAATGTGCTCGTTTAAAAAAAACTTAAGAAGCTAAAATTGTATTCACTTGAAAAAGCAGAGAGATAGAGGGAATATAGAGGACAGCTTTGAAGTTTTAGGGATGCAAGATAAGTTCCTTAAAACTTAAAAAAAAAAAGCCAGTCACACCTCCTTGCATATAGCATTACTCTGAATGTGGCCACTATTTGCATTCAGAATCCTGACTTCTTATCTGTTACAATAAATAGATGGCAGCAAAGGGGCAGCTTTTCTCATTTCCACAAAGTCCAGTGATGAGGCAGGCTATATTTTTGGGTTTTATCACTGCAAACAGTGAGAAAGCAATAGAAGTTTCAAGAAGAGGAGTGATGTTGCTAATTGCTTTTGAAATGGTTGAGAATGGGTGAGATGAGTAGGAAGTGAAAAATAGGGAGACCAGCCTGAGGCTATTATAGCTGTTGAGGTGACAGGCTAGAGTGGTGGTGATACAAGCAGAATTATATTTTATGGGTACAGTTGACAGGACTAAATATGGGCTGGGTATGGACTTGAGAGGTAAGAAAGCATCAAGAATGAGCCCAAGGTTTGTAACCTTGGAGATGGAAGTGCCATTTCCTGAGATGGGTAATACTGGAGGAGGATGAGATTTGGGGAGAGAAAATCAAAAGTTTAGTTTAGACTTCTTTTGTTCAAAATGTTCGTGAATGTCCAAAGTGGAGGTGTTGGACGGGTATAATGAATATCTGACTGGCGTGTGATTATATGGGTCTGCAGCTCAGATAAGAGGTGAGTTGGGTAATAAACATGGGAGCCATTAAAAGTTTACCTGAAATAGTCTGAGGGAGGAGGGAGCATAAGAAGGGCCAAGATAGAACCCTACTGAAGAAAGAGAACCAGGAAAAGATACTGAAAAGTCGCCACAGTAAGAGAAAACCAGAAGTGTGTGTTCTGGGTGTGTTACTGGCCATTTATGATGTCCAGCTGGAACAGAGCCAAGACCTTTAATAATCTGGTTCTATGGTCATACTACAAGGTAAAGCTAAATTCTGCTACTACCACCTCACTGCGACCCTTCAGTGTAAGTGACTGTTGTATTATGACTATCACTTTTGGACTTTTTAAACAACCACTTATCTGGGTCACCTTCAGATTTTATTTTTAATGTGAAATGTTCATTTGAAAACAACTGTGTTAACAATTAGTTAGACAGTGTTTCATGTCTGTATTTTTTGTTTTAAATAATTTTTGGGAATATACAATATGCTGATGATTGTTGCTGTTTTGTTGGTTGGGATGAAATTGTTATGTTTTGATTTCTTGTTTTCCTTTTGTTTAAAATTAAAAAAACAACCAACCACTTATCAGGACAGATCACATCTTACTAGCTGAGTGGTTATGTTTTCTGATTTCATTAATTTTACTACAAATGGAAAGAAGTCAAGCTAATAAACTGACATTAAGGACTACTACCTGTTTGGGTTTTTGGTGTTCATTATACATCTGAGAAAATAAAAATATGATTTTCACTAACTTATTTACATGATGGTCCATAAAAGAATGTTCACAATGATGCCTATGTAACACCACAGCTATTTAGCACTTATATATGGTGAGGAGATACATTTTTGCCATACATAATGATCACATTCTTCAAATGGAATTTGTACCTGTTACATAATATATCTTCTTCCCCCCCCATTCCCTTCCCTTCCTTTCAACCTTTTATCCCCTCATTTACAAAAGTTTTGTTTCCATTTTTTCTCCTATTCTTTTTCTTTTTTGAAATCTCTTTTTCCTTTTTCCCCCCTCCCCTTCTGCTCCGCCTTGTTCCCCTTCTCATTGAACATGTTCTTCTGACTTCCCAAGCCTGTCCTCCATTTTGCTCCTTATTTACCCTTTGGGTTTCTCACATAAGAAAAACAAAGTGATATTTAAACTTGTGTGTCTGAGTTATTTCACTTAAAATTATGATCTTGAGGTGTCTCCATTTACCTAAAAATGTCTCAAGTTTATCCTTCTTTGTGGCACATTGTATATAAAAACCATGTTTTCTTTATCCATTCATCCATTGATGGACATGTGGACTGTTCTCAAGATTTAGCTACTATAAATTGTGCTGGTATAAACATGGATATAGAGATAGAGATAGAGATAGAGATAGAGATAGAGATAGAGATAGAGATAGAGAGTATCTCTGTGACATGAACCTTTAACTCTTTTGGGAAGATACCTAGAAGGGGAATAGCTGGGTCAAATGGAACCTCTAGTTTCAGTTCTTTGAGGAATCTCTATACTGATATCCATAGTAGTTATACCAATTTGCATTCCCACCAACAATGGAGAAGCGTTCTTTTTTCCCTACAACCTTTCCAGCATTTGTTATTGGTTGATTTCTTGATGACAGTCATTCTTTCCGGAAGGAGATGGAATCTCAGTGTTGTTTTAATTTGCATTTCTCAAATGACTAGTGATGTTGAACATTTTTTCATATATTTATTTGCTTTTCAAACTTCATCTGACAAGTGTCTATTCATTTCAGATGATCATTTTTTAAATTGAGTCTTAAACTTTGGAGAAGTCTGAATTTTTTGAGCTATTAGTCCTTTGTTTGAGGAGTAACTGGTAAAAATTTTTCCCATTCTGTGGATGGTCTCTTTGCTCTGTTGTTGATTTCTTTTGCTGTACAAAAGCTGTTTAATAAGGTGAGATCCCTGCTATTGATTCTTTCTAATGTTTTCTTTGTGATTACGTTTTTTTTCATAAGGTCTTTGCCTATAGCAGTGTCTTCAAGAGTTTTACCTACTCTATCTTCCAGCACAGTAAGTATTTCTGTATTGATATTTAGATCTTTGATCCATTTTGATTTTAGTTTAGGGCACAGTAAAGCAGTGGGCCTAGTTTGAATCTTTGCCATATGGAAAGCCAGCTTTCCCAGCACTATTTATTTCCTAGCACCATTTATTCTAGTGAAGGAGGTTGGCCTCTTTGGCAAAGATAAGCTAATGGAGTGTATTTGGAGTTGTTTCTGCATTTTCTACTCTGTTCCATTGATCCTCAAATCTGATTTTGTTGGCCAGTATCTTGCTGTTTTTATTACTGTTGCTTAGTAATATAACTTCAGATTGGGGATTGTGATGCCCCCTGCCTTTCCCTTGTTGTCCAGAATTGCCTTTGCTATTCTAGGTCTCTTCTGGTTCCAAATGAATTTTAGAATTGTTTTCTCTAGTTTTGTGAGGCATGCTATTGGTATTTTGACCAGAATTGCATCAAAAATGTACAAGAGTTTTGAAAGTATGACCATTTTCACTATATTGGTTTTGCCTATCCAAGAACAGGGGTTATCGTTCCATTTTCAGTTATCCTCTTTCATCTCCTTTTTCAGAGTACTATAATTTTTAATATAAAGATCTTTCATTTCCTTTGTTAGATTGTTTCCTAAGTATTTCATTCTTCTTGATGCTATTGAGAAAGGTGTTGTTTCCCTGATTTCTCTCTCAGTGAGTTTGCTATTTGTGTATAGGAATGCTATTGATTGTTCAATGCTGGCCTTGTATCCTGCTATGCTGCTGAATTTGACTATTAAATCTAGGAATTTTTTGGTGGTTTTTGGGGTCTTTTATGTAGAGTATCACGTCCTCGCAAATAATGTTAATTTAACTTCTTCTTTTCTTATCCATATTCCTTTTCTTTCTCTTGTCTAATTGCTCTGGATAATGTTTTTAGAACTATACTGAACGGGGGTGGTGATAGTGGGCTCCTTATCTTGTTCCTGATTTTAGCTTTCAGTTTTTGACCAGTTAGTATGACGTTGGCTGTTGGTTTGTAATGGATGGCTTGTGTGAGATTGAGATAAGGACCTTCTATTCCAATTTTCTGTAGATTTTTTAAAACTCATGAATGGGTGTTGGACTTTATCAAACACCTTCTACATCTATTGAGATGATCATGTGATTTTTGCTCTTGCCTTTGTTAATATGGTTTATTATATTTATTGATTTGCATATGTCGAACCATCCCTGCATCCCTGGGATGAATCCTACTTGGTCATGGTATATAATCTTTTTAATGATTTGCTGCATTCTGTTTGCCAGTATCTTACTGGGATTTTTGCATCTCTGTTCATTAAAGAGATTGATCTGTAGTTCTCTTTTTCAGTTGGGTGTTCCTCTGGTTTTGGTATCAGGGAAATGCTTGCTTGCAGGAATGAATTTGGGAATATTGCTTCTCTTCAACTTTATTAAAGAGTTTGAGAAGTAATGGCATTAGATCTCTAAATTTCTTGTAGAATTTGGCAATGAATCTGTCAGGATGTGAGTTTTTCTGTATTGATAGTTTTTCTTTTTTTAATTCTTCAATTCTATTGACTGATATTGCATTGTTTAGAATTTTTATATCTTCTTGACTCAGCTTTGGTAATTCATATGTATCTAGGAATCCATCCATTTATTCTGAATTTTCCATTTTATTAGAATACAGGCTCTTAAAATAGGTATTGCTGATCTGAATTTCTGCAGGATCTGTTGTGATTTCACCCTTTCCATTGCTAATTACATGTGTTTGAGTCTTTTCTTTCCTTTTATTGATAAGGTTGGCTAAGGGCTTGTCAGTATTATTTAATCTTTCAAAGAACCAACTCTTTGATTCATTGATTCTTTGTATTGTTTTTTTAGTCTCAGTTGCATTCATTTCTGCTCTGAATTTTAAATTTCCTCACTTACATGGGCTTTGGGTTTAGTTTGTCCTTCTTTTTCTGGAAACTTGAGATTCAACAGTAGGTTATTTATTTGAGTTCTCTCTATTTTTGTGATATGGGAGTTGACTGACAAAAGCTTCCCTTGCAGGACTGCTTTCATTACATCCCATAAATTCTGGTATGTAATATTGGCATTATTGTTCAATCCTGCAAACTGTCTTATTTCCCTTTAATTTCACCTGTGACCTATTGGTTGTTGAAGAGGGTGTTATTTAATTTCCATATATTTATATAGTTTTTTTGGTTTGTTTTGCATTGATTTCCAATTTTGTTGCACTATGATCTGATAATATGCATAGAATAATTTCATTTCCTTTGCATTTAGTTAAAAATGTTATGTGAGCTAGTATGTGGTCTATTTTAGAGAAGGTCCCATATGCAGCTGAGAATGTGTTGTTGTGGGGTGGGACATGCTTTAGATATCTACTAAGTCCATTTATTCACAGGTTTTGTTCAGCTCTTATATTTCTTTGTTGATTTTTTTGTCTGGTGGACCTATTTGTGACAGTGTGGTATTAAGGTTCCCCCTTAATATTGTATTAGTGCTTATCTGATTTTTCATATCCATTAGTGTTGATTTTATAAAGTTGGGTGCATGGGTATTTGGTGCATGTATGTTTTGGATTATTATCTCTTCCTCCTGGATTATTCTCCTGAAAAATGTATAGTGACTTCTTTGTCTCTTCTGATCAGTCTTGGCTTAAATTCCATGTTGTTTGCAAATAGAATACCTACCCCTGTTTTTTTCCAGGTTCCTTTCACATGGCTTATTGTTTTCTATCTTTTGATTTTCAGTCTGTAAATTCTTCTTGGGTTAAATGTGATCAATTTTATGGCGTTAGTGGGAGATGATGGAAATAGCAAGTGGAGCCTCATGGCAGGGAATGGATCATTGGTGTGTGACGTTGGGATCTGTATCTGATCACGGGTCCTTTCTAATTCTCTGCTTTTTCCCTCTCTGCTTCCTGGCTGCCATTCATGAGCAGCTTTCCTCCACTGCACACTCCCACAATGATGTTTCTGCCTCACCACAGAGCAAAGAACAATGGAAATGGCTTACCATGGACTGAAACCTCTTGAAAGAATGAGTGAAAATAAACTTGTCCTTTAAGTTAGTTTTTCTCAAATCACAATGAAGAAAACCTAACTACCATGATGTTTAAGGGTTGACTTCACCACATGATTGCATCAAATAGCAGGCTCTTTTTTATCAGCATTTCCATATTTTTTATTTAATTTCACCAGAAAATTAAAAATCATTGAGCTATAAAAGTGTACAATAAAGGAAGGACATATTTAGCATCAAGACTTGAAGAATTTTTCTTTACAACATTCCAAGGGCCAGATAAATAAAAATAATTCAGACAATACGTAGTAAATAGTTTCATTTAAATAACAGCATAAATCTCAGGATAACTTATATATTACACTACTCTTTTAAAGTAACAAAAGAAAAATTTTAGATAAAATGTTAAAGGCTAATCATCAAAATCAAATTAACATTTTAACAGACTTACTTACATAAAGTTTTTGTTTGGTTGGTTTTCTTTGACACAGTTCTCATGGTAACCCAGATTGATCTTGAACTTGTAGTCTTCCTGCTTCATCCTCCTGAGTTCTGGCATTACAGACTACAGCCACCATCCCTGGATATACACAGTGTAAATGGCTAGAATCATCAGTTTTATTTAATATCAAACGTTTCTGGCATATAATTATTTTTGAAATGAGAATGATCAACTTATTTCAAACAATTCAAGTATGCATTTAGTCAAAGGAATAAAGTAAGACTCTTAAAAAATTTAGGTAGTAATTTTCTCAATACATAAAATATTCTGATCTCTACTTAATCATACTGCACGAAGACTTGTATAAAAGGCTCTGTAGAAATACCAGACATTTATTACTTCTCATGGTTTATGTTGATTAGGAATTTGGGAACAGCTTGGCTGAGTGTTTCTGGTTCACAGTCTCTCATAAAGTTTCAGTCAAGACATTGGCCCAAGATACAGTTACATCAAGGCTTAAAATGGGCTGGAGCTCGCTGTTGGCAGGAGGCCTCCATTTCTTATTGCATGGACCTGTTTGTAGGAGAGATTGGGTTTTGCAACATATCAGCTGGCTTTTCCCTTATCAAGTGATTCCAAAGAGATTAAAACAGGAATGGCATGACTTAGCCTCAGAAATCTCACTATCATTTTTGCCATGTCCTGTTTACTCTGGGTGGCTCTGTTCATTATGGGAGGGGCCCACACAGAGGCCTGAACACCCAGAGGTAGGGATCATTGACCATCTTAGAGGCTGATTACCATCTACAGGGCCTTTGGGTATTGTTTTCTCTCAGAAGTGTTAACAGTTAGCAAAAATACTTTTTCCATTTTGGGTGTGCTTGTCAAACGGGATTGGGAGCACTTAGGATGGTATGTCTATAGATGCAAAAACACCTTTTCTCACTTTGAGACTTAGTTTTATCTGGAAACAAGGAAAGTGAGTGTAGATGACTTTTCCAGGTTACTCCATTCACATGAATGTGTAAAATCTATTTGGTGTTGTGACTTACCTTCTTATTCCTATGAAAGAATTTCAGGCACTTCTTTATTAGAAAAACAATAATTAGAAAACTTGTGAACAACTGAAAAACTTTAAGAGCTGTTCATTGCATATATGCTCACATTTATTTGCTTACTTGAATAATAAACATGTTGGCTAATAGCCAATGATCTATCATCAGCCATGGTATTTGAAACTTTAAACCTTTAAAAGAATAGTGTCAAGGGCAGGCTAATGGAGACTATGGCTTGATGAAAGAATAGATTTTGCATTTTGTCTTATTTACTTCATCTACATGAAATCAGTGACATTGGTTACATTGTGAAATCCAGTATTTTACACACCAATAAAGTAGAACATCAGTGTCTCACAGGATAGAAAAAATTTCTTTCTGCCTTTTGTTTTATAATGGGAAAATAAGAGGTTACATCACCTCATTGATCTCAGTGTTTTAAACATGCTACTAGTGTTTTGTGCTGGTTTTATTTTAAACTATCAGGAAAATTACATGGTAAATTAACTTACTGTTATTCTTTTTTTTAAAATAATTTTTAAAGAGAGTAAAACCAAGCAAGATAAAACAGAATAAAGCCGATCAAAACAAAACAGTGTATGTACACAGGACTTCAAAACAAGATAATAAGAAATCATCAGTGGTTACCATAATGCCTCTTGTTGTATTCAAAATAGCTGCCCATACCTTCAGACATAGTAAAATCAAGCAAAACAGAACAGAATAGAACCAATAAAAACAAAACAATGAATGCAATACAGGACTTCAAAACAAGATAATAGTAAATCCAAAGTGGCTACCATAATATATCTTGTTATCTTTGAAATAGCTGCCCATGCTATCAGATATAATAAAATCAAACAGAACAAAACAGAATAAAACCCAACCAAACAAAGCAATGAAAATGATATAGGACTTCAAAACAAGATAATAGGGAATTAACAATGGCTACCATCTTCAGAAGGAGACCCCCCCCATAGATGCTACATTGTGTATTGCTATCCTTTGAATAGATGATCAGACTACCAGCTTTAGGCCTGCAGTCAGTGAAACACTAAACACTACAAGCATTAAGTTGTATTTTACCTTAATAGTTATCATCACAGCCTGTGTTTCTCTGGATCAGCCGGTTGCTTATGGTGGGGTGGGGGGACCTTGGCTCTTCTTGTCTCCCAGCCCACACGCTAGAAGGGACTAGCATCTGGTTCTCCCCCCAGCAGCCCATGCATGGTACCAACTTGCAGGGAGGGCTTGGCTTCTTGTTCTCCTCCCCTGCAGTCTGTGAATGGTGCCGACTCACTGCAAAGGGCTGGCATCTGGTTCTCCCCACAGTGGCCCACACATGGCACTGACTGGCAGGGAGGCCTTGGCTTCTTGTTGGCTTCTTGTTCTCCTACCCCGTAGTCCATGAATGATGCTGACTCATGGGAAAGGGCTGGCGTCTGGTTCTCCCCGCCAGTGGCCCACTCATGGTGCTGACTCACCTTCACTGTTATTCAAATCAACTAATACTAAAGGAAAAATATGGGAATTGTAAGCTGATTATTCATGAAACACTAAAATGCTATGTGAATTCTTATCTTTTTATGTGTGTCACTGTGGCCATGGTCATTACAAATCCTAGATTCTTAGAGAAATGATACAAAGCAAGGGAGAATGTTGTCCAGTTTTTAGCAATGTGAATAATGAAGGTTCACGCACATAAAGTCACAATTGTTTTAAATAGTCACTGTAAAGTATACATACAAAATAGGGAGATAAATAAACTGAAATAATTCTATTGTTTGCTCTTGATTTTTGCTGTTCTCCTGTCTCTCCATCCTGTTAGTGCTTGATGCAGAGTAGAAAAGGAAAGGAGAGAAAGAAAAGTTAGGATTTGCTTTTGAAAGGTATTGTTTCTGCCCACCCACATGCACTTCATTATAGACAAGTACTTACCAAATTGTATCACATCAGCCAGGTCCTTAAATACATCTTGTTGGTTTACTTCATACCTCAAGAAGAACCCTATCCACCTTCTGAGTGTAAATCTAAGTGCCTTAGCTGTTGAACATCTTCTGTGTAAAGTTCTTTTAATTACTTTGCTCCCTCTCTCTTTACAAAGAGTCCTTGGCCCTTAGTATTGTTTGATCGTTTATTCCATTCTCTTTATTTTGTTGGAGGGCCACCATGGGCTCTGTGCTTCATTCTTTCAATGCCTCTTGTGTTTTAGTCTTGACCTTGCTTTGACCTTGAAGTTTATGTCCTTCCAGAGCCTTCCCTGCTTTAGCCATCTGGTCTCTGGCCCTGTCCTGGATCTGGCTATCTCTAACTCTTCCATCTGCTGCTCTGGCTTGCCCAGATCCTCATTCTACAGATACCCCCGCCCCCACTCCTGCTGCTCTTCTCCCTGGTGGGGCAGGAGAAAGTGGTGAAGGACACACAGGAGATTTGCTCTAGGGAACTATAACCTCCCCAGTCATGGGGCAGTCTGAAATCTGTTAGATTTTCAGTGTCATTCCTGCTCCTCACCCTCCTCAATATTTCTTGTGTTTCCTGCCTCTTCCCAAACTCAGCTATGTAAAAAGGGATATTTTCAAATTTTATTCCATGTCATTTTCAGATTCAGCCAGATCATAAGGAATGAGGGGTTCTAGTTCCTAAAATCTTATTCCTCTGTCTCCTGTCAGCCTTGCTGGATCCCACTGGAGTAAACCAGATTTGGGTTCATTGTTCTTTATTAGTTCTCTAATTATCTTACCCTTGAGGTCCTTGAGAATATTTCCAATATAATTTTCTTTTTCAGACTGCATAATTATAATTACTGAAACGGAGTAGAAAGAAGTGTGTAAGTATTCCATGTACATTCATGTAGCAACCAGCTACAGCTCTTGAGGTTCCTGGGGTGAAGGATTGCAAGATGATGAGAAAATAAAGAAGAGACAAAGCTGGGGTCAGGAGGAGCCCTTACTCTCCTGATAGGAGGAAAGGAGCTGCTCAACCACTGTAGCACATTTATTTATATATTCAGAAGAATGATGTCAGTTTCAACCCTGCTGCCTAACAACTCATTGGTTGGATTGTCTAGGGGCTTGGTGTTTTTCTGGGCTGATGCAACTTCTTCATGTATCTTGCCCCCGGTGCTCTTTGTTCTTGAGATGGCCATGTCCTGGCCTTGCACATGTGGTCAATTTCCAGCTTCAGCAGCTCCCAAAACATTCACAACAGTAATTATAGTATGGCATGATGTATCAGTGTTGAATTCCTCTCTCCCAAACTGCTCTGACACTATTTATTGGTGATAGGGAGATGGTATATATTCAGCTTGTAGATCTAAGGCAGTTGTCAGTAGGTATACCTACAAAACTGAGTACACAGAACAAACGCTAATGATTCTAATAAAGTCATATTTGTTTTAATTTATGCATTTATTTCAGTCCTTATGAAACATTTCATAGTCATAAAACTGTGTTTGGTGTTAAGGAAAGTTGGCAGAATTTTAAAATAAGGTTGCTTTCAGGCATCACAATCTTATAATATGTCAGATGAAGAAATAACCCTCCTCCACTGGCTGGGACTTCTTGGTGAGCTGGCCTATGTGGTCAATGTTGAGGTTGGTGAGCTAGTTCAGTTCCATTCAGTCGAGTGTGGCTTGTTTGGATGCTGATCCTAGGGAAGTCAGAGGAAGTCAGATCACTTGTTTCCTCCTTTCCTCTGGAAGCTTTCTCCACACATCTAATGACTTAGTCTGTTTTCTGTTGCTACAGAGGCTGGAAGTCCAAGGGTATGGCACTGGTGTCTGTCTGGCTTCTGGGGAGAGTCTTGTGAGACTTCAGCTTATGGTGGGAAGCAGAAGGAGAAGAGGTATCCTGGGAGAGGAGCACACGTGTGAGAGAAAGGACTGAGGCTAGGGCTGGGTTCACTTTGCCACACTCTTAGAGTAACCAAGCCGCTCTCCAGATAGCAAGGACTGGACCCAGGAGAAAAGCATTAATCCCTCTTGCTGACCTGATCACCTCTTTGAGGGCCCAGTACCTCTCAGTTTGGCCACATTGGGGACAAGCTCTCAATGTGATTTCTGGTGGGGTCAAACTGTCTTCAAACTACAGTACCCAACAAGAGGAAATGGAACCTGTGGTTGTTAAAGTTTGTCAACACTGTCACAGTTGGGTGGCACCAGTGATTCCAAGATTCTTTCCAGAGCTTTTCAGGGCATAATATACCTTCCAGGATGTTAGCAGACTTGGTATAAGAGATCACAGGACAATATATCTTTTGAATCCATGAAAACTTTCTAGCTCATTTATATGGAAAAAATTCAAAGCATTGAGGAAGAAGGGGAAGAGTTATCAACTTTAGACTCTATCTTCTTGCATTATGCATCTGTGTGTATCTTGCGTGTGAGAGGCGTGAAGAACTAATTTCAGGGATTTCGTCACTTCCATGACGGAGGGCCAGGATGAACCAGGCTCTGCTATGGTCACTGAGACCTTTTGTCTTGATTAAACTTTGCTCTGTGCACATATTTCAAATGACCTAAAATTCTTTGTATGACTTCATAGGTGCTCACCTGACAAAGGTTTTTGTTGGGAGTCTATATATTCTTTATGTATTATAAAAATGAATCCTGTTAGTATTTTGCCTGAATTATTCATTGAGAAAGAGTATTTTAGGTGAAACTATCCAAAGTTAGACTGGAGATATATATTTCAGAAGGAGCTTTTCCATTCATAGCAATTAATTAAAATTCACCATGAATTTTAATAAACTACATAGCTTTCTCTAATTAATTTAATTCCTACTTAATTTGAGCTTCCTATATCATTTAAGAAAAAGCTTTGGAATCAAATTGTAGCTAAAATAGCACAATTTTCTCATGATAATAGCTTGCAATCAGTTTATTTTTATTATTTTTATTTTATTTTTAATTATTTATTTTTATTTAAGAGAAAAAAGACACATAAAAGAAAAACAAAAAGCAAAAGAGACAAACAATCAACAATAGCAAATTCACAACAGTAACATTATAGGTTTACAAAACAAGATGATAGGAGCTTGACAATGGTTGCAATATTGCATATCGTTACTTTCAAGACGTTTGTTTACATTAACAGATATAGACAAGTAAAATTGATTTAATCATATGAGTATTAACTGTTCTTTTCTTACTAATACATTCAGCAGTATAGTCATTTTAGTTCTCTTACATATACATATACACAGGTTTATGTCTTTTTCCTTTTTCCTTCCTTCTTTCCTCTTTTTCCATTTCCCAATTACTTTTGCTCTTTGAGCAGTTTCTTACCCTTACACAGTATTTATTGTAGATTTTGGATCATATATACTGTTTCAGTTTCTTACAATAGGGAGACAATACGGTATTTACACATGTGGGTTTGATTTATCTCACTTATGAGTATGGTCTCAAGTTGTGTCCATTTACTTTAAAAGTCTCAATGCAATCTTTCTTGATAGCTGAGTAAGTACTCCATTGTATAACAATACCACATCATTTTTACCCATGCCTTGATTGATGGGCATTTGGGTTGTTTCCAAGATCTGGCTATTACAAAGTGGGTTGCTATAAACATGGGTGCACAAATATCACTGTGGTATGTTTTCAGTTCTTCTGGGGAAATGCCCAGAAGTGGGATAGCTGGGTCAAATGGGATCTCTAATCCTAGCTTCTTGTGGAATCGCCATACTTATTTCCACAGTGGTTGCACCAGTCTACACTCCCACCAACAGTGGAGAAGAGTTCTCTTTTCCCCACAGCCCCTCCAGCATTTATTATTGATTGATTTTTTTTACATGGCCATTCTTTCTGGAGTGAGATGGAATCTCAGTGTCGTTTAATTTGCATTACCTGAATGACCATTGATGTTGAACATTTTTTCATGTATTTATTTGCCATTTGTATTTCTTTCTCTGAGAAGTTTGTATTCATCTCAGATGCCCATTTTTGGATTGGGTCCTTAAATTTTAGGGGCCTGATTTCTTTTAATTTGATTAGTGAGTTAAGTCCATTTTAAAGACAAGTAACTTGATTGCTTTTACCAAAAATATTCAATGAATCTCTACTGCCATTAAGGAAAACATTTTTTTCAACATCACATAATACCCTTTAAGATACCTGCCACCCTATACTTATTATGAGAAGTAGCAGCATCTTGATAGAAGAGACTGACCCTAAAAATCTGCCTTAGTACCCTGTACTGTTATAACAGAATACACCACACTCGTCTCTCCCACAGGATACAGCAAAGGCATCAGCCTGATCAGAGGGCAAATTTCCTCAGACAGCTGAACCATTGCCTTCATCTTGGACTAAGAAATTGCTGTTCTCTGTCCGGGAGTTATCTAGTCTGTGGTATTCTGTTATAGCAGTGCAGGGTACTAAGGCAGATTTTCAGGGTCAATCTCTTCTATTAAGATGCTGCTACTTCTCATAATAAGTATAGGGTGCCGGGGCTGTATCTTAAAGGGTATTATGTGATGTTGAAAAAAATGTTTTCCTTAATGGCAGTAGAGATTCGTTGAATATTTTTGGTAAAAGCAATCAAGTTACTTGTCTTTAAAATGGACTTAACTCACTAATCTCACACTTTTTTGTCCTCTGGCAGTGTTTATTTATTTACTTACTTATGCATTTATTTATTTATAAACAAATGAGAAACCAATTCTTTAAAAAAGTCAGTGTCACAATGAAACCGCGTCTGAATCATACCTAAATAAAAGGGAGCAATGTCTTTAGGGATGCTTTTACTTTCTAATGGAATGGTTTTTCCTTCTTTCCATTTCAATCAGAATTCTTAGTTGCCTAACTTGTGAGCCTAAATGCACAAAGGGGCTTAGTGGCTACCTTAGAGAAGATGTGGGTAATAATGAATGTTTTAAAAGTTTTTTTAAACAAACAAGTAGTTAAGTACAGTTACAATCATTGTTTTATTATTTGTAATATATCCTTGGCAGGTAGCATTAAGAATTTTTTCATGATATAAATACTTTAAAGCTGTTCGCCTAATTGAATTTAAAGCACTATCTGGCTCTCTCGTTACTTTGAGATTTTTACCTTTTCTTAATCAAATAGTGCCAAGATCATTGATTTTTTTCCCCAGTTTTCTTGATCCTTTATAATTTTTAAATTTCTCTGGTGCTCTATATTAAGATGAATTATGTTTGTATGCTTCTGTGTGATATCTGCAGTGCATTTGGAATGTTTCATAGTAACTTGATTGGCTTTGGGGAGCAAGACTCCATCTAGAGGGGACATCCTTCTACCAAGATCTCTTGCATGTGCTTTAACTCAAGGTTGGACGTGTGAATGAGCAGACTTTGTGGTGACTCCAGCCCATCCTCCTGGGGAAGAAAAGGCTTTAGTGAAGTCACCAAGTCCAGTTGATAGAGGAAGTAAGTTGTGAGTCCCACAGGCCTGAGGAGATTGTCCACATGTCATTGTCCTAGGTGCCTGTGGGGGCACCAAGAGACAATGTGCAGTGATTCTATCAGAACAGCATCACTGAGGGTCCCCAATGAGGCAAGCCTGGATGATTCTTCCTTGGCAGACCCAAGTTGTCTGTTTGGAATGGGAGTCAGTGTGTCCAGTGGTGTCTCCAATGCCTGTTTGTGTCCCAAGCTCTTTTACTGAGCATCTTTTCTTTTCCTCTGGCCTTTCTCTCTTTTCTCTCTTTGTCAGACCTTTCCTTTTTGCCCCCTGGAACCTTCATGTCTCTAATAGTAACAGTAATGTATAACGCTAATCCAGCATATGCTATGCCCTGGAAACTGTTTAAATGCTGCACATATATACTTGTTTAAGTGCTATACATATATATATATATAATTCTCCTGATACCTTTAGGGCACAGGCTTTGTTGTTATGTTCACTTTACAGATGATATAACTGAGGGACAGAGAAATTAATTTATCTATGATCACACGGCTGGTAAATGGTAGAGCTGGGACTTGAGCCCAAAAGTGGGGCTTCAGGTTCTGTGCTCTTCTGCCTTTCCCTAGGATGAGAATTTCCCTACAGCCTAACAGTTCTCAGAATGACCTTTCAAGCATGTTGTTTTTTTACTTATGCACAAAAGTCCATCAAAGTGTTAACGTGTGCTTGGATAGCCAATTGGAATCTTTCCACAAGCAGGGAATATAGCCTACCCTAGAAAAACAACCTCCATAAACTATGAGCTCATGATTGAACGTTAAAAGACCATTTGAGGAAAACCATCAGGGAGATCCAGCAGATTCAGCACATGGTAAAATTAATGCTTCTAGACTACATAGAGTAGAATAATATGAAAGCAACTAAATGCACTTGAAAATTATTAGATTACGAGAGTGAAATAACTAGACACAAGGAATAAAGAATAGGCTGTTTGCGGTAGATGTGAATGTAATGTTTTTAAAAAGTATGGTTTGATTATTTTCCAGGTGAATTGAGAATCAATAAAATGGTAGGTGAATCTGAGAA
>RJWM01025513.1:0-29087 GCA_004363535.1 Dasyprocta punctata | reverse complement strand
AAAAAAAAAAAAAAAAAAAAAAAAAAAAAAAAAAAAAAAAAAAAAAAAAAAAAAAAAAAAAAAAAAAAAAAAAAAAAAAAAAAAAAAAAAAAAAAAAAAAAAAAAAAAAAAAAAAAAAAAAAAAAAAAAAAAAAAAAAAAAAAAAAAAAAAAAAAAAAAAAAAAAAAAAAAAAAAAAAAAAAAAAAAAAAAAAGAATGAAGTGGATGATTACAGAATAGTAAAAGATTTCCACCAGCTATTTCTTAGACAAAGGAAAAATACATAGACTATATAAAGAACTAAAAAAGAAACTAGACATCCAAAAATAAAAGATCCAATCCAAAAATATTCAATTGGAAAAAATAGACAGTTTGCAGAAAAAATAAAAATGGCTAATCAATACATAAAAGTTCAGCAACTTCAATCCTTAGAAAAGGCAAACCAAAACAACACTGAGATTCTACCTTACGCTATTGACAACAGCCATTGTCAAGGGCTCAAAAACAACAAATTCTACTGGAGATGTGGAGAAAAATGGAGATTTTAAATTGTTGGTACAAATGTAAACTAGCATGACTAGCTTGGAAATCAATATGGAGATTTCTCAAGAAACTGAAAATGGAAATTGCATTTTAAAAAAAATGGAAAATGCATACACAGATGTATCTCTCCTGGGTATATTCTCAGAAGAGCTAAAGTGATGCTGCTACATACACATATACCCATGTTTATGGCAGCACAACTTACAATAGCTTAATCTAGAAAGCTACCTATGTGTGGATAAACAGATGAATGAATAAAGAAAATGTGGTGCAGTATTAAAGCATAAAGAAAGACAAATTTATGTCATTTATAGGAAAATGGGTAGAGTTTGAAACCATAATACTAAGTGAAAGAAGTCAGTTAGCACAGGTTAATTATTACATGGTATCTGTAACGTGACTCACAATAGAAACAATCTAAAATGCAAAATTAAAAGCTGTGTTAACAGGGAAATAAGCTCTATGTATGGGAAGGAGATCTTAGAAGGAGGTAGAAGAAAGGTGATAGGTGGTCAGGGAGAATATAGTTGATCAAAATACAGTCTTTATATGTATAAAACCTAGCTAAATGTAACCAGCAAGTATCACAAACTCATAGTAAAAAAAAATTATGAAAATAAAACCAATCATAATGCAACATCACTACAAGGTATTAGTAAAACAAAAAGAAAAAAACCAACTCCTAAGTAGAAAAGTAAATAACAAGAACTCAGATCTCTCATTTATTGCTGGTGAGGTTTATTTAGTGGTTGTGATAGTGTGCTGATGTTTTGGAAAGTGTCACTATCGTGTGATGCTAGGTGAAGGGCACATGAAACATCTCTATTTCTGCAGCTAGCTGTGCATAGTTATAACATAAAATGATTTTTAAAAATAAAATAGTATGTTTTATCTCAGATATGAATTTGAAATATAGACATATAGTTATGCCAATAATGGTAGAAGATCACAATTCTTGAAGTCACACTCATAGAATTAAAGAGATGTCTTAGTTATTTTTTTCTCATTGCTGAGACAGAATACCTGATGCCCAAAATTAGGGAAGGAAAGGTTTATTTCTTACAATATTGGAGGTTTCAGTCCATACTCAGCTGGCTGCAAGGCAGAGTGGCAAGGCTGTGGGATAGCATAACCCAGCAAGAGAGAGAAGACACACCTTCTCCCCGCCCTTAAGCTGTATATTGGCTCCACCTCTGGGTGGGTGCCGCATTCACAACACCAATCCCAGAGCCGGACAACAAACCAATCATGAATGCCAGACTCAGCCTCATCCATGATTACATGAGGCTTAAGTGGGGGCCATCCAAACACACTATAACAAGAGAGAAACAAAATCACAGTCTTAGATGTCTTGTTTTAACTTCCCTGTTTCAGTAAATGGTACTTCAGTATATAAGGAAACCTAGACCTATCATTTATAGGAAAAATATATTGAATATTTGTTTAATATGAAACTAAGATTAATTATATGCCTATCATTTCATACGCATGTACAAAGATATATATATATATATATATATATATATATATTCATCTTAGTTTATCTTCACAACCTATAACTTGGGATTAATCCCAAAGCTTTGTTCATATGCAACAAATAGCAAATAAACATTTAAAGAGATAAAATGCTGGAGTATCTCCTTAGTTGTTTGTTGACAGTGAGATATGTAGTTGATGTGAACTGATTTTCTAGGCACTGTGCTGTCAGTCATCTTATTTAGATAATGAGCAGAATCCAGATAAAAAGGAAGACTGACTGACTGGTTTCTTTAGAAATGAAAGGAAAAAGAAAATGCACAAAAATAAGGATGAAAAGGAAGATCCAAGAGTAGGAGGATTCCACTCTCCAGTCTGAGGAGTGGAGTCAGGGAAGATTGCGTGTGATAACACTGGGCTCAGCTTTTAAGTACTTGGTAACATGTGGGTCCTTCATATCCCTGGGGAGCATGATCAATTACAGGGCAAAGTATCTCTGTGGGTTGCGATAGTCTTACGGGCAAAAGTTTCTCTAAATATGCAAGGGAAGGAGAGAAGAGACAAACTGTAAAGTCAGACATTCTTCAGGAGAGTTTTGATCACTAGGAGTCTTTATGTGCCAGAAAAGCAAGCAGAAGGCAACTCACTTATGGTATCAATACTCACAAGCCCTTGATGCCCTACTCATCCTTTTACATTCACCATTAGAGTTTTCACACTTCTCCTTTCCATTTATAAATCACCAGCCTTTTTTGTTTTTATTATTAGGTACATTTTAATCTTTGCACCCACAACACACTGGTTGTAAGACCTTGCAGTCCTAGGACTCCTTAAACAAAAGTCGTGTTTCATCAGTTCACAGGGCAGTGGAATTGAGCTCCCAACAGTGCTCCTGACCAATTCTACAGCCGAGTGGAGCCAGCCACTGAGCCAGACACCTGTGGAAGAGGGAAAAAGCCACATATATCTTTATATTGTTGTCTGTGTCAGCCTGGGGAGCAGAAAGACACCTGATGTTAGAAATTTTTATCTCAGAAAATGAGATATCTAAGATTGAGCTGCTAATTGCTATTTGAAGTACAGAAAGTTTCCTCTTGATACAGTCTCTGATGATAGGGAAAACGTTAAGCAGAGTTTCTATTGGCTCCTAGCAGGTGGCCGTGTCAGGAGATAGAACTATGTACCCTCCTTCCTAACTGTAACAGCTGTGTTAAGGGCCAGAAGTGCTCTCTATGTGTTCTGAAGAAGCTGGATCTACAATCTGCAGGCACAACAGCGAGAGTAGCCATGTCCATGCATGGACTTTGCTTTCTCCAGGGACTTGCTTCTCTCCTCCTCTATGTTTTAGTGGGTGCTCAAGGTAAGCCTCGCCTGATTCCTCAAAACTTGCAGAGATACTCAATTAAATCTGAGAACCTGGGCATTGGATCTGGGATTTTAAAGACAATGCCACTCTGTCGATTATTTTATTTGGATTTTAATGTGATCCTTAGGGATATTTAATGCTAATTTTTCTCCTGCTAGGGCTTGGGTTTTTAAGATCAGCAGTGACATTCTGCAAAGATATAAAATTGATTCTCAGGTTTCTCAGAAACTGTGTTTTAAACTTCCCAATTATAACTGAAAGCATAGGAAATGTTTGCTCACTTCCCAGCTTTCCTATAATGCTTACTCAAGCTGGATCTCCAATTGGTCTTACAATACTCTCTATTGTATTTCTCAAGGGAGGGAGAGAGGGACAGAGGGAGAGAGAGACAGAGACAGAGACAGAAACAGAGAGACAGAGAGAGAGGAGATGGAGACCCTCAATGTTAAACGAGTGAGCAGAATTAAGATTGGCCTATCCAGATATTCATGAAAATGACTCAAAAACTTGGTACTAGATTTGATTGTGAAGGTCCTAGTGACAATGATGGTACTTTTGTACTTGTGTTCAAGCTCCTCAAGTGAGAATAAGTGAGAGTCACATATTTGAAGCTCTAGCTGCTCTCACTGAGGATCCTGCTCCTGGTTGCTTCAATAATGTTCATCACTTCTCTTTCTCCACTCTGTCCATTTTTGTTCTCTATTTCAAACTCCTTCAGGCACATCTCTCTCTCTCTTTCATTGAGAAGTTCTACCTTTCCTAAGAACAAAACTTCTGCTCCTCACTCCTTATTCTGTGTCTTGCAACATCCAGTTCCTTAACTTTTTTTTTTTTTGAGGTTAGGAGTGTTTTACTGAAAATAAGAAATATCACAGTTCCTTTAGTCTTGATTATGTGCAAATGATGATTGGCCTTTCCAAGTTTTGCTGAGCCACAAGGATAGAGGTACACTCTAAAAATGAAACACAAAATTTGTGTTCTGATTGTAGTTTCATCTCCTTGGCAATGAAAGTACTCAATGTCTTATCAGACTAAGAAGAAATTACATCACAATCAAACATAATTTTCCTAAAAAAAACAATTTTCATGGGAGCATATCATTAATGAACATATTCACATATTGAATCATGTGGTTCACATGAGTTCGTCCTATTTTCTTGTGAGATAACAAGGTCAGTATGATGGCCTCAGGAGGCATGAAATATTTCCTGAATGTAGCTGTTTTTACCAGAGCCTCTACAGAGCAATTGAAAAGTACCAACTCATTTTATATTTCTTCTGTACACTAAATCTGTGCTTTATTAGAAATTATGCCTCAGCTCCTAGAAACAAGCATACACACACACACAAAATCACACATACATTTACACATTCAATTAGATCATAAATTCTTAATTGTTGTTTTATATCCATCTTATATTGATAACATATAAACATATTCTATTTAACTTGCATGATTAGTAATATTTACTTTATTATTAAATTATTACTCATTTTATCCCAATTCTTGTCTATGTTTTCAGTTACAATATTGAAACATTTCTTATGAACACGTACATTGCCCTAATAAAATGTTTTTATAATTCTCTCTAATTAATGTATTTAGAGACCTCTAACTCACTGATTCCGCCATTTTACCATGGTCTACTGGGTCAGTTTTAATCATTTTTATGACATCAATTGCAGTCTATATTTCTTCCTGTAAATAACAACTTGCATAATTTTGTCTAGTTTACTCCACTTAAACAATATACATCTCACCTTATTAAATACAAAATCTGAATTTCTTATCCTATTACTTTCACTCCCCACCCCAAGCCTTCCTCTAAATACAGCTTAGGCCAAACCCTTGGAGTCTCCTCAGTTCTTCTATTTTTGTCACACCCCTTATCAAAACAATCCAGATCATTCCATCTTCTAACCAGAAAAATAATTCAAGCATTTTACAGTTTTTAAAATTATTCTTTCCAAAGAATCACTTTGGACCTTGTTTTCTATTATATAATTCCTATCATATATTTTGTTCTCTTTATTATTCTTCCATCTACTCTTGCTGGGAGTATTTCCTTATTTTTCTGGATTAACTTCAAGTAGCCTTTGTTGAAAGAATTTTTAGAATTTTTTTCTTTGTAAAACCCTATACACACAAATATTTATTTACAGCTTTGTTAGCATTTCATCTTACAAAATTAATTTCCAATTTGAACCATTTTTTCTTTATGATTTCCTTTTCAACCCTCAAAATATCACACATGAGTTTTCAATTTTTAATTTCAATCATGAGGTAACTTTTGTCTAACTTTTAAATTTGTATGAGATATAATTAATCCAATAATATGTGCAGTGTTTCATTAGTTCTTTAGCATTTGTTTAGTCAAACTTTATAAATGTGCAACATGTTCTGGACAGAAATGTAAATATTAATATTTATATATGCAAGCAATAACATGCTAAAATATAGTTAAAGTCTTTTAAATTTTTTATTTTTATGGCTTGACCTATCAGTTTTTAAGATATATGTGATCATGCTGGGTTCACTTACTGAATTGTATATTTTGAATCTTTTTATTTTACTTTTTAAATTAAGTTTACTTGTACCTTTCAATGTACATAATAATCATATTCATCATAAGGATTTTTAAACCGTACATGGTATATTTTAATTCCTCTTTCTTTTTTCTCAATTCCCTCTTCTCCCTTCAACCCCTATTCCCTTCCCTGTTTACAAATATTTGCTTTCATTTCATCCTTTTTTAAATCATTTTTTGAATCTTTTTATTTCTTACAGGTTTATTTATTCAGGAATTACTATACTTTCAATATTTGCTTATTTTCTTCTTTCTAATAATATTTTGAATTTTAAAGTATGTTTTGTTTCCTATTGCTATAAATCATCTAGGTTTTATTGGTTTGTTTGTTTTGCTGGATTAATTTATTCCATTATTCGCTGATTTTTGTACTTTTAATATTTAAACTTTTTCTCACAAAGTGTATTTGTTCTTTACAATGTCTACACTATACATTGTTACCCAAGTTGATATTTACCTATTATTATACTTTTTATTATACTAATAATTATGAAAGTTTTATTCAATTGTTTATATGTTTTTATGTTCGTGGTAAATTTAGCAGTTACTATATTATTGTACTTTCAAATACAGCTACTCCCAAATTTCTCTGTCTGTTTTTGAGTCTCCTTTTCCTCTTCGTCTTCATCAATTACTCACCCACTTAGTTGTTTCCATATTTTTTACCTTCCTAGATTCGGAATATTTCTTTTCCTCTGTTTTGCATTCACAACAATGTTTTGGCCTAATCTGATTTGGTTGCTCTTTTTTTTTAATCTCCATCTACTCAGATTTATAATTAATTCACAAAAGTTTATTTTAATAATTATGCTATTCTTGATTGAGTTCTGCTTATGTCTTTTTCAAATTTGGCTGTTTGTTTCTTAAAATGTGTTGTAGTTTTATGAGATACTTAACTTTATTCTCTTTTTAAATTATTCACATGTAGCTCTATAGTTTTTGTCGATCAAATCTGTTATCTCAGTTTGTTAGAGATGTAAAATCATTGTTTTGTACTGAATCAATCATCAATCTATTCATCAAATAATTATTGAACATTGTGTGTCAGTAAAGTTTGTAGTTACCCATGATATAACAAAGGAGAAAATATACATTAAAAGAAATTTTCATCATAGAGCAAATTCTGCAGAAGTATTAGTAGTCACTGTGATTATGATAAGAAAGCATAACATTTGAAAAGAAACAAAGGAGAAGAGTTCTCAATTTTTGTGTGTACACATCAACATTTATTAGTTTATATCATAGCTTCCTCATCCTTGGTTATTTCTTTCTATTTTAAACATACAAGCATTAATAACTGGTAGGAAAGCAAAGTTAGAGCCACAATAAGTGCTAAAACAAGAAAATGTCAAATGTTGAAAAACATGCAACATAACTGAAAATTTCATCCAGTTCTGGTCATGATATAAGATTGTGCTATTAATTTTGGAAATTTCAGACTGTTTCTTGAATAAAATAAAACATGCATTGACAATGTTATACAAAAATTTCAATATGAAAAAGAAACAATTAAAATTATGCGCTCAGAGACTGAGACATGAAAGTTATTGATGGCTTTATTTACAATAACAAGACCTGGAAACAGCTCAACTGTTTTTTAGCAGGTGAATGAATGAGCAAAAATTGTGATATAACCAAACAGTTAGCAAGTATATTTCAATAAAATAAATAAAGTTAGCTAAAGATAAATTCTGTTGTACACAGTTATTTAGTCAACAGAATATTATGGAGTATATATAATTTATCACAGTGAAGTGAATCAGCATATCCATGAATTCACTTATTTTTTTTGATTGTTTGTTCTCATGAAAAGAAATGCTAAATACGTTCAATTGCCACAAGTCTCAAATATAATATTGTTTTATTACCTATTTTCCTCATGCTACACATCAGACTTTCAAATTTGTCCATACTACATATCTATGACCTTGCATTCACTCACCTTTGTTTATTTATTTTCCCCCTCAGTCTCCTGCTCTTCATAGCCGTTAATTTTTTGCTATCTATCATCTATCTATCTTTCTATCTAACTACCTATCTACATATGTATATCTATGTATGTCTATGTGTTTTTCTTAGGTTCCACATTTAGAGTGATCATGCAATATTTTTCTTTCCATATATGGTATATTTCACTTAGTAAAATGGCTTTTGTGCTTATCTATGTTGTGGCAAATGGCAAAATCTTAAATTTTTGGTCTAAATAATAGTGAAGGAATAAACTACTGGTGCATGCAGTGACATAGATTAACGTGAAACATATTTTGCTAGAAGCCAGGCACAAAACAGTGCATATCATGTCATTCTATTTATACAGAATTCTAGAAAATATGCAGTCATTCTATAATGGCCAAAACTGAGTCAGTGACATCTTGCAGCTTACAGTGAGAGAACTTACCCATAGAACTGCTGAGAAAAGTTGTTGATACAATATAAATATTCTATGTCTTGATTGTAATGCTTACATTTATAAACAAATATATATTATACTTAGTTTATAAATTTTACCCAATACAGTTAAGAAATTAATAAATTACATATGCTCAATGCATTACCACTTGCAAGAGTATTGAAATCTTCACATACTTAGAATAAAAGGAAGAAAATATGTTCAAGACAATGAAAATTATGATAAAGACTGAAAAAATGGGACATTTTCTTCATGAAATGGAACATCCAGAGCTATAATTATCCTCAAACTGACCTGGGGAGCATTTAACAGTCCAAATAGAGATCACAACTGGTGTTTTTTGTTGTTGTGTTTGTTTCTGTTTTTGTTTTTGTTTTGGAGGCTGGAGGGACTATCAGGTTTATTCTTGGGGGTGGGAATATCAGGCATATTCTAAAGTGCATTTGAAGAAGTAAAGAATACTCAAACATTGTAACAAGAAGGAATAGAATTAAATGATTACATTATGAGATAATTATTGTACCTTACCATGACAAAGACAATCATGTTAAGGCAGGGAGAGGCAAACAGTGTAATGGAACAGGATACAAAGCAGTGGATACTGAGGCACAGGTGGCTGGACGTCTGAATTATGACTGTGTCTTCACTGCAGTTCATTCACAGGAAACACAGACTTTTAAGCTAACAGTGCTGGGTTAATTATAAGTTATATGGAAAATTTATTATTTTCATACCATAAATTAAAATCAATATGTATATATGGCTCCTTCTAATGTGAAACATAGAATGATAAACCTCAAGAATAAGGTTTGATGAAACATTTTCATGACTTCATTAATACATGTTTGCAATAAATGATGATTATACTTTTACAATATCTAACAATTAAGTTTATCATGGGATGTTTGTACACGCACATAACATGTTTTAATTCTGTTTTTCCTTTTCCTTGAAATAAAGTGACACAGGTACACCAACATCATTCTTTCTTAAAACTTCATTGTAATTTCTGTTTATTGCTACCATATGATGATAATTTAATTTTTATATTGCAGGCTTTGCAGCCTTATTCGTTCTTTTGTCTTTGTGCATATTTTTGTTCTCACAGACACAATCACTTTACTGAGAAGAAACAAGATTTTGATTCTTATTTTACAAGCTATCGGTCTTGCATTTGTTTTTCTTGTATTTTGTCTGACACAGTCCTGAATCAACTTTTTTATAAAGAGTATTTTGTGTAAGGAGTTTTGTTTTTACTTCTTTTTTCCTGCTAATTTTTATTATAAATAGATTTTAAAGTTTTTCAAAAGGATATTCTGGATCTCATAGATCACTTAGTTTTAAAATAACAATCACATTTAGATTGCACAAAAACCACAATTTTTGTGATGTTATTATATTTATGGTTGGGTATAACTTTTTGTGAGTTGTCAAATGTTTATTTCTATTAATGAGAAATACTGTTTTGCAGTTGTTTCATTATTTTATAATGCCTTTATTCTGACATTAGCATCACGTTCTCATTCTTCCTTATCTGAAAAAAAATAGAATTTGTAAATCTTTACTTAAACACATGATTTGATTTTCACTGAGGTGGTTTTAAATTCTGATTTCGATTTTTATTTTATTTTTTCGATTTTTAAAATATATATTGTGGTACTATTTTAACAGGTATATTAAAACATAAAATGTGTGCATATTTATGGAATATCATGTGATGTTTTCATGCATATATGTTTTGTAATATATAATTCAGATTAAACATGACTTTCTTCTCAAATATTTATCATTGCTTTATGTTGAAAGGTTTCAAAACTCCTCTAGATTTTGGAAGAATATAGTACATTACAATTATTCACACTGCACAAATGTTCTGTAGCACAACAGATCTCCTAATTCTTATCTAGATACAGCTTACTACCCAGTGAATTTTTCCTCATCATCACCTACACCCTATACTTCCCAGCTTCTGGTAACCACTATTGTTTCCACTTCCATGGTTAATTTTTTTTATTTCACATGTGAATGAGTATATGCAATACTTATCTTTTTGTGGTTGGTTTATTTCAATTAACAACTGTGTACAGGTCCATTCACACTGTTACATATGAGACGATTGCATGGAATTTTTAGTTCTGAAAAGTATTCCATTGCATATAGGTGATTAAACTGAAAAACATAGTGAATGGTATAATTTGTAAAAATTACAGTGAGGAACATAGTGTGACCCTGCCTCAAAAAACCAGGGCCGGGAGTTTGGCTCAGTTCCTTAAGCGCCTGCCCTGGCAGGCGTGAGATTATGAGTTCAATCCCTGGTGCCTTAAAAAAAAAAAAAAAATTACAGTGAAGAGCACTTTGTCATAAATTTTTCTCAAAATAATTTCCCCAATTTTTAAATACACATCTCATCATATTTGCCACTTTCTGAGTAGTTTGGAAATCATCTTTCATGAGTGTCTTTAGTTTCCCTATCCTGCCTACCTCGGTGTTCTTGAATGCATTCAAAACATGTACTTTTCATGGTCATTCTGAATTTGGGGAATCATACGTTGATAGATCTGGTACTGTAAGTAAGGCTGAAGAGGACAAAGAGTGAGATTGCTACCACCCTGCCTTTCAGTTGGGTGGTCCTCAGCATTTTTGTATTTTTTGTATTTTTTATGACACCTGGCAAAGATACTCATGAAAATGGACTTCTAGAACAGCTTGAGAAAATGGAAAGAGTGAAGAGTGTTCTTAGAGGGGAAACTTTGGAAGGGATTAATGGCAATGTGCCTTTTACATTTTTAAAAATTTTAAACATTCATGGTATATTTTCATAGTTCATATATACCATATTTGCCTTTTCTTGGTATGCTCGCTAACACTTGTTTTGTTTTGGTGGCACCAGGGACCAAACTCACAACCTCACACATACAAGACAGATGCTTAAGCCACTGAACCAAACACCTAGCCCTAGTTTTTGAGAAAGGGTCGCACTAAGTAGCTCGGGCCCGCCTGGCCTTCCTGTTGTAGCCCAAACTGGCCTCAAACTCATGACTCTCTGCCTACCTCAGTCTCCCAAGTGCTGGGATTAAAGGCATGTGCCACCACGTCCGGCTTATTTTTTTTTGTTTTAGATGGTCACCATTCTCGCTTGATTGTGACGATACCACATGGTGTTTTGATTTTCAGTTCTCTTATAATTAATATTGAACATATTTTTTATCAGTTGACTGGATATCTTCTCTTGAGAAATGTCTACTTGCATCTATTTCTTATTTTTAAATCAGGTTTGTCTTCCTCTTGAAGTTTTGGAGTTTGTTACACATTATGAATATTATCCTATTGCATGATGCACAGTCCAGTAATATTTCCTTTTTCCATTCTATAGATCCTCTCTTCATTTTGTTGAATGTTTCCTGTGTTATAAAGAAATTTTTCAATTTGATGAGATTTCATTTGTCTGTTTTTGCTTGTTTTGTGATTTGCACTGTCTTGTCCAAAGTAACTTTGCCTATTCTGAAGCATTTTTCCTGTTTCCTTCTGGTTTCACAATATCAGGTTTTATGTTTCTGTCTTTAATCCATCTTGAGTTGACTTTTGCAACTGGAGAGCACTATGGGTCTAGTGTTAAAGCAGAGAATCCATTTAGCATGTAGATATCTAATTTCCCTAGCAACATTTATTAGAGACACAATTCTTTCTACCATGTGTGTTTTTAACACTATTATTGGAGATCTGTTGACTACACATGTGTGAATTTTTACATAACTTCTGTATTCTGTTTCATTTTCTATGTGGCCATGTTCATGCCACTACTATGAAATTTTGATTACAGCAGATTTGTAGTACATTTTAAAATCTAGCAAAGTGATCAGTTCCACCACATACTGTTCTTTAGCTCAAAATCAGGTTATTTTGATCATAGTTCATATGTACCATATTTCACTATTTTGGGTTATTTTTGTAACTCCAGATGCATTCTAGAATTGGATCATTTTCTTCTTCTGTGAATAATGTCATTAGACTTTAGGAGATTGCTTTGAACTTGGAAGAAGTCTTCTGTAGAAGGAATATTATAAAATTATTGACTTTTCCTATCATGCATAAAGATTGTTTTTCTTTTGGTGTAGATTAAGTGCCTTCTTCAATTGCTTTTATTAATGTTTTATTTTCATTATAGAAATATTTCATTATATAAGATATTTATTTCTATGTAGTCTTTTCGGTAGGCAGTGTAAATGGGTTTGCTTTCTTGATGATATTTCAGTATTGGCATACAGCAAGGTTACAAATTTTTGCATGTTGATTTTTAATTTTGTAATTTTTGCAATTTATTTACTAATTTTAATGTATTTTTGGATCTCTTTAACATGTTCTCAATTTGCTAGTAATTTGTTGAAGTTTTTATCTCTACATTCATCAAAGATTCTGGGCTAGTAGCTTTCTTCTTTTGTTGATTCCTCTTCTGATTTTGGTATCAGGGTAATACTGGCCTATGACAATGATTGTGGAAGTATTCCCTTCTCGTCTATCATCTGGAATAATTTACAAATAACTAGTACTTGTTCTGTTTTAAGTGTTTGGTAGAATTCATCATTGAGCTCATCTGTTCTGCACTTTACTTTAATGGGAGGCATTCTGCTACTGACTGAACTTGTTATAGTTATCGATATGTTCAGGTACTATACATTTTCATGATTCCATCTTGATAAGGTAAATGCATCAAGTGATTTGTCCATTTCATCTAGATCACCAAATACATTAACAGGTTACTGCCAAGAAAGCTTTGCAATTTTTCTTTGAATTTCTGTGTTGAATTAGAATGTGTCTCTAATTTTATTTATTTTAGTCTTCTCTGTTTTTATCTTTTCTGTCTAAGGTTTTGTTAATTTTACTCACATTTTGATAAAACAGTTCTTCATTTTGTCAATAATTTGTGTTGGTATTTTAACCAGAATTTCATTTATTTCAGTTCTGGTTTTTCTTATTTCTTAAGTATAATTTTGGGCTCAGTTTCTTTTTCTGCTTCCTTAAGATGTGCGATAAAGTGAATATTTGAGAAGTTTCTGTACAACAATAGAGGCACTAAATGCTGTATATTTTCTTCTTGGTGTTGCTTTTACTTTATCCCATAGACTAGGATATGTTGTATCTTTAATTTGTGTCAAAGAATGGTTTCATTACTTTCATTTTTTATTTGATACATTGGTCATTCAAAAATAAATTAATTTCCAGTTGTCTGTTTTCCAAAACTTTTCTTGTTATTGATTTTTAATTCTATTATATATGATCAGAAAAGATGTGTGATATTATTATAACTTTTTAAGTTTTTTGAGACTTCTTTTGCTACTTGTCATATAATCTATCCAGGAAGATATTATGTGAGATGTTGACAAAAATAGGTATCCTACAATTGGTGGATAGAAAATTCTATAGATGTCCATTAGGTCCATTAGATCTAGTGTGCATTTTAAGTTTTCCATATCTCTATTTTCCTATCTAGTTGAGTTGCCCATTAAAAGTGGAGCATTTAATAATTACATTCATTGTAGGCAATTGTAAGCATACCTATAAAAAATTTTAAAAGTGGAATGTTCAAAATTCTCAACTCTATTATTATTTTGGAGTCCTCTCTATTGAGAACTACCAATACTATATATATATATATAAAACTGTGTACAATTTTATAATTATTTTATATATAATTTGCTCAATTAAATCTTTATCATTACATAATCATATTTTCTCTTTATAACTGCTTTTTAAATAAAACCCTGTTTTATCTCAGTCTGAGTACTTTTTTCTTACTTTTGGATTTCATTCAGAAGGAAAATTTTATTCCATTCCTTCACCATTATTCTATGTGTGTCCTTAGTAGTGAAAGACTGTCTTATATGAATCATATAACTGTGTCGTTTTTTAAAAATTCCATTTTGGTCACAATTTGTTTTAGAATTAGAAATTTTAATCTATCTACTTTCAGGACAAATATTCTTTGCTACACCCATTCTGAATTTTTTTCTAGCTTTATTGTACGTCCATTTTTGTCCTGTTCTACATTATGTTCCACTGATGTACTCTATTAATATGTTTTGATTCCTTGCTTATTACTTTTCCTTTATATATTATAGATTTTCCCTTTGTAATTACTGTGAGGGCTAAAAATGTTGTCACTTAATTACAACAAACTAGTTTTAAAGAAAAAAACCTAAGATGATTATAAATATAGAGACAAAGAAAAAAGGGAAGGTATACTAATAAAAAACTGTGCACTTGTACTAATATTTTGGATTTTTATGAGTGTTTTTATATTTCTATTTTGTTTATGTATTAACTTATTTATAAAATTATTATTATAATTGTTTTAGTTTTAGCAAAGTAAAAATATATTTTATGTGCTATATTTACAAAGTTAGAGAATTCCAAATTCATCCATATAATCACTCTTTCCAGTAAGTTTTATAAATTTTAATATTTTCTTCTTATAAGTTATGATCTCTTTCTTTCAATTTGAGGAACTTCTTACAGTGATTCCTGTCTGATGGCTCTGGTGGATATATTTTGTAAGTTTTTATCTTGGAATGTCTATCTCCATTTCTAACACATTGCTTTACCAGGTATAGTATTCTTGGTTGAGATATTTTATATTTTCTTTTAATACTGTCTAAATCTCATTCTTTTCTGGTTTATAAGGTTTCTATTCAGAAGTCTACCAGTAAGTGAACTGAGATATCATTGTCCGATTTCAGTTTCTTTTCCCTTGCTGACTTGAAATTTTTCTTTCCTCCTGTGTTGGAGTCGATGGTGTTGTCTTATATTTGAGTGGGTGTGCTTTAAATTTGACTTTTCTATCTACAAAAAGAAAGTCATTATAAATATTTCTCTGTGTTTGGGAACTTTCTGTTAACTCTTTGAGTAAGCCTAAGGGCCTCTAACCTTCTCAAATCTATCTTGAACAAGAATAACCTGCACTGTTGCTCTTTTAATACTGCACCAAATTTCATGTAAGGTATCCTCCTTCTTTTTTCACCTCCAACTACACAGCTACTAATATCCTATTTTTGATATCATTATTTTTTCCTTCTGTTTGATGTGTTCTGATATTTATACATCTGAATCTTTTTAAAGTGTTAATAGTACATGCTTGCAGTACATAATGATTGCATTCATTGTAGAGAATTGGTACATGTACATAATATATCTCAAGACTTATTCCCCTCGCTCTGACCCACTTTGATTTTGCCAGCATCATTTTCAATTATTTATCTTTTAATTCCATATAAAGTATTTATCATACATACAGATTAACAACCAGACTAATTGGCCAAAAAATATATGAAGCACAATGACAGTTATGCTATATTAAGATGTACTTTCAGATGCATGGTGCTGAACTATAAAAATGTTTTGTTCCCTTTCTCTTTTTCCCATTATTCATCTTTTATTTCACACTTTATTTATATGTTGAGTTTTTCATATAAAAGAAACCATGTGATCTTTAAACTTGCTCATCTGATTTAATTACTTAACATTGCTGTCTCTAGTTGTATCAGTTTACTTACAAATGACTCAAACTTATCCATCTTTAGAGAATAGTATTCCATTGTGTATAAATACATTTTATTTATCCATTCATCCATTGACGGACATGGGGGCTCTTTCCAAGAAGCAGCAATTTTAAATTATGCTCCTATAAACATGGGTATGCACATGTCACTGTGGTATGCTGGCTTTCACTCTTTTGAAAAGATACATGGAATGAAAATAGCTCAGTCAAATGGTTTTTTTGTTTTCAGTTTTTTGGGGACTGTCCACACTGCTATTTCCATAGCAGTTCTATCAATGCACTTTTTCACCAACGATGAAAAAGAGACACTTTTTTCACACAGCCTCAGCAGATTTTGTTGTTGGCTGATTTCTTGATGACAGTCATTCTGTCTGTAGTGAGATAGAATTTCAGCATTGTTTTAATTTGAATTTTTCAATAGGCTAGCAATGGTGCACACTTCTTTATGTATTTTTTCACCATTGTATTTCTTCTTCTGAGAAATTTCTATTTCAGATGCTCGTAGTTTGATTGCATCTTATATTTGGGGTGTCTAACTTTTTTAATTCTTTATGTAGTCTGGACATTAATCCTTCATATTGAGTAGCTGGCAAATTTTTTTCCAGTTTTGTAGGTTCTCTTCGCTCTTTTGGTGGTTTCCTTTGCTGTGCAGAAGTTTTTTAATTTGATATTATCCCATTTATTGATTTTTGTTATTATTTCTTGTGTACCTGGAGTTCTATTCAGAAAGTCTTTACCTACACCTATGTCTTCAAGTGTATTACCCTTTTTTCTTTGTCTTCCAACATATTAAATGTTACTATTCTTAAGTTTTGATCTTTGATCCATTTTGATTTTAGTTTAGTGCATGGTAAGAGATGCAGTTCTAGGTTCGATCTTTGGCATGTTTAACCAGTTTTCCCAGCACCATTTGTTAAAGAGGCTCTATTTCCTCTAGTGAGAGACTTTGGTCTATTTGTGAAAAATAAAGTGACTGAATGAGACTGGAATTGTTTACGTATGTTCTTTCTGCTCTATTTGTTCATGAGTCTGGATTTTTTCAGTACCATTCTGTTTTTCTTACTGTAACTTTGCAGTATATCTTAAAGTTCAGCATTGTGATGCCCCCACCTTGCTCTTGTTCCCTAGAATTGTTTTGGCTATCCTAAGTCTCTTCAGCCTTAGGATGGTTACTTCAGACTTTTTCTTTCTTCTTTTTTGTTGTTTTTGGTTTCTAGGATCCTGTTACATGGAACACTGCTTTGAAAACTTTGTGTTTTAATGTTTCTTTTTTAATTAAATTAAAAATTCAATTAAACATATTTCTTTTTTTTTTTTTTTTTTGGCACCGGGGATTGAACTCACAACCTTGCACCTGCCAGACAGGCGCTTAAGTCACTGAGCCAAACACCCGGCTATATTTCTTATATAGTGAATATTATTGGGTGACTTTCGTGATTCCTTCTGCTAGGCTGTGTCTTTTGATTGGGGAATTGAGAGTAGTTACTGACAGTTGTTGATTTATTCCTCTCCTTGCATTATTTTTCTCTTGCTGATTTCTTCATTTCCTCCTGTTTGCTCAACTGGTTACTTTGCCTGGTGTACAAATTCTTTTGGACTTATTGGCATTTGTGGCCTCATTATCTCTTTGTAGGATATCCTTGAAAATTTTTTGAAATGCTAGTTTGATGGCTATAAATTTCTTTTGGTGCTTCTTCTCATACAAATAATTTCTCTGTATATTTGGAAAGAAAATTTAGCAGGATATGTGAGTTTTGGAAGTTGTTTTATTTTATGGTTTGAAGTATTTCATTCCAAGCCCTCCTGTCCAATAAGATTTGTGTAGAGGAGTGTGCTGAAAGTCTAATGAGTTTAGCTTAATCTGTTATTCATTGCTTTTCTCCAATAGCTTTTAAGATTTTGTCCCTAATGTGACATGGAACAGTTTTCTTTTTGTCATGGTATTTGGGGTAGTAAATGTCTCATTTATCTGTACTTTTATATCTTTGGTTATATTTTAGGAATCTTCTACCATTTTTTTCTTTGCATTTCTTTTTTATCTTTTTGCTGAATGAAAATCAATCACACACTAACAGTGTCATAAAAATTTAATTGCAAAAGCACTGATGTGCTTTACTACAAGTTGCAACCTAGAAATAAGTTAACTGAACAATTAAACTCATACAATCAGATTTAGATATTTAACAACACAAAGTAGAAACAGAATTACAGTACATTTACAACACAAGACAGATACATGAATTAATTAGAAAATATTGTAATAAATAATTCATGAATTATAGTGCGATTGATTTATGCATAAATATAACTAATTGCCTAACAATCAGTTTATATGAGCAAAATCTTTCAAAATCAAGGCAGCCACAGAGTTTTACTAAATCACTGTGACAATGGAAACACTGCAATTAAAAAACAAACGCAAGCATGTGTATGGTAAATAGCTAAAAAAATCAGTCTCACTAAAGTTAGTACACAATTTAATATAAAATTGCCATTAGCAACCAGAAATTATTTTAAACAGCTTTACTGAACAGTTTTCTAGTATATGTGCCACCAAAGTGATCACTGAACAGTTTTCTAAAAACAGAGGTATTGTTTTTTTTTTCTTCTTTCTTTAAAACATAAAACACTTGAGAAACAGCCAAACAAATAGAATATAAGTGTTGCTTTCACTTTCATTAAAAGTCTGCTGAAATGGAATTTTTCAGAAAATTCTCAAGTAAACAGTAACTGATAACTTGAAAGTTTAACATAAAGAATATTTTAACAGAACCATGGGAAAGAAAGGGAACCCATAAATTTCCCTGCCTTTCCCAGTCTGTGTAATGCAAAAGTTAATTTTACAATAGAAACATTTTGTCTCTTTCAAAAGTTGTGGATTAATCATTACTTATAAACTATCAAAAATATTTTTAATTTACTATTTCTGACCAAAAATAAATGATATAAATACTACAATGCTGCAAATTAACTATAATATTACATATAAAACTACTGATGACTGTGAAGTCAATAGCAAAGTGATCCCTGATTTATGAATCCTGTAAAGTTTTTGGTAAGATCATCTTTTAAATGATATAAAATGTTCTGTAAGTTCCCCTGTCCTATAAATTTCTCAATCAATTTATTAATGTAATTATAAAAAAATGTAACTATAGTGTGAGGGATAAAAAAGCTCACTACAATATAAACATTATGTGATGTTTTCAAGTCCCCAAATTTTCACAAGTAAAATTTTCTATAAAGAGGTTGATAAAATGGTTTGAAACATTACCTTTGTTTTTCAGTGAGGGGAGGTGGAGATATATATAAAATAATTTAAATTCTGGTCCTCACAAAATATGACTTAATTTTTTAAAAAGAAAGATGACACTGACATCTACTGTTTTGTAAGCTATTATGTACATTTTCTTGCAGATGGGGGGTGAGGAAGAGGATTTATACCCTAGTATGCAGATTAGCTTTTAACAGTTTAAAAGTTTTCAGTATAGATCCCAGAGATCAAATAACAGCATGGTTGTGTATTTTCTCTCTGTTTAATTTCTTTAACTACATGCAAGCAGTTTTTAAATTTACTAGCTGAAAAGCTTTTTACTATTACATGTATATAATATGATCATTAAATATATATAAGCACAAGTGTAGAAACACAGTTATTTGACAAGGTGCACTTATTTTTTAATTTCAGTCATAAGAATTCCTTTTGGACATAGAAAAACTGGCTTAGGAAAATGATCAGAAGCTGAATTTTAACAGAGAAGAGAAAGTACTTAGAGAATTCTGAATATATAAAGCAAACCCCCATTTTTCATATGGAGGCACATGCTTTATAACATTTTATCACTAAAACTGCATATTCCCTAATCAACATGAATACTCTAACCTGCATTTTAAAATTGCTATATAAAAATTACTGGTCTCTCTCATAAATCTAGTAAAAGTTAAAATGCACTGCCCAGCTTCTCGCTACCCAATTAGCAGAGAGTTTACATTAGTGAAAGTTCAAAATAGCTTCAGTGTTACACATCTGTAAATCTATTGAAGATCCTGAATAAACTGCAAATTTGGTTATTAGCAAAATGATAATGTATCGCTCACTAAAATGAAATCTGGAATTCATTTTTGATAAACTGAAAAGATTTGAAATGTCACAGCAGCAAATATATTAAAGTTACACTGAGATTTTTCAATAGTAGGAGTGTGTCACAATCCTTAAAATTTAAAGTAGTCATAACATCAACTAACCAGCACATTTAAACCAAAATTATCATTCTTGAACTTTTTCTGTGCACATTTTAAGCATGCTCTAAGTTGCATCCCAACTTTCTTTTCTGACCTTATACATTATCTTATTTTTCAAATGAAAAATAAAATTAAATTATTTTTTATTTTAAAGAGGATAAAACAAAACAAAACAAATCAGAACCAAGCAGATGAGAACAGAACAATGCAAGCAACACAGCACTTCAAAACAAGACACCAGGAAATCGACAGTGGCTAACATAATGGCTCTTGTTTTCTTTGAAATAGTTGTTCATACCTTCAGACACAATAAATTCAAACAAAACAAAATAGTATAAAGCTAATCAGAACAAAAGAGTGAAAGCATTATGGGCTTTCAAAATCAGACAATAGCAAACCAATAATAGCTACCATAACCTCTCTTGTTTTCCTCAAAATAGCTGTCTATACCTTCACACATATTGAAATCAAATAATAGAAAACAGATTAAAACCAATCAAAACAAAGAATAAAAGCATTCTTGGACTTTACAGCAGAATGATATGAAATCAGCAATATCTTTCATAATGTCTTATTTTCTCCAAAGTAACTATTCATACAAATTAAACTGTTTTAATAATTAAATTTAAATTACTTTTTGATGTTAGTATTACATCCTACATTAAGAAATTTCGTAGATGCTGGGGTTAACTATGTATCATTTTTTAAAAAGAGCATAAAGCTTATATACCCCAACTTCCTGCTAAATCAACTATTAATGATAAATATTACATTTCATTATACATATCTTTAAAGTCTTTTCTATTCCTGGTGGATGCATTTGAGTGCATTTTGTATTTTATAGAATGTACTGTAGTGTATTAATACTGTGTATATTAATTTTCCTTCAGTAAGGAGATAACTGCCCATTTGAACTTTGATTTGTATTGTAAAAATGTTTATAAACTATTAGTATCATATTTCCATTATAAGATGGTTCAGCTGAATTGCTAGAATGTTCTTTCACCAATAAAACTGTATCACTTTACAATTACTTGTTTTCCCATGCTTTATGCTATTGATTACTAAAGAAAACCTGAATCTTGTTTCAACTATTTATATAAGAATTAAATACAAATTACCAGAATTAAGTAAGCAACTATATGAATCTGTCCACAGTGAAAACCCTGATAGAACATTTTTTTTCAAAACGCATGTAAGTGGTTTTTGAATTATAAAATTTTATGTCTCCTGTCAGAGTGAGCATCCATCTGTAATTCCCACACATCTGTATGTAGATACACAGATACACACTTGTGCACATACACACAAACGTGCACACGCGTGCACACACACACACATACATTTTCCCAACAAACAATCTACACAAGCTTGCTACTGTTCTTGCAGCTGCCAATCCTTGACTCTGTCATATTATATAATCCAGTGTCTGGTAATAGAAGTTTCTTCTTCGAAGGAGTCTTCAGTGCTCCCAGTGTTTCCTTTATCTTGTTTTCTAAAGTACTGTGTGGTATCCCATAAATTCCCTGTGCTTTGGAAACACTCATTTTCCCACTCATTACCATTTCAATAGCCTCTTCCATTATTTTATGATCATACAGCCAATAGTGGCCAAGTTTTTCCTGAGTCGCTTACTATCATTTGGATCCAATCCATCTTCAGTGTTTTCAGAGGTTCCATCAACTGCTCCCTTTTTAGAATTAAAACACGAAGGAGAGAGGTTCCCCTGTAGAAAGTAAGAGTCAACACTTGAGAGTGTTACAGGCCCAGAACATTTTATTTTAGGGAGTATATTTTTCAGTTTTCGAAGAGCTGATCATTTTAGGACTGAAGAGGTTTTGTAAACTTGATATATAGCATCCAGCAGGCCAGAACCATCAGGATCTGATTTTGAAACAGATCTTAAACATAGGTGAGGAATTTTTAACTGTTCAGTAGGATTTCAGGTTTCATATTGAAGCCTTTCATTTTTTTCTTTAAATTGAGTAACCATTTTCTGCAGAGTTAACTGATGGAGGTAACTGGAAGCTACCAGTTTCCACTAGACTGAGTTTATTTTTTTTCCTGCGCACTCTGCTTGAGCTCTTGCCCACAAGGCTACTTTTTGTAGTAGTACACAAGTTACTTTACCGTCTTTATATTTGTAACTATCACTGAAATCTTGCGTTTTGTTTTCAAAAGAGGCAGGCTTCCCTGCTGGTAAGGCTTGTAAGTGGAGAATTAAAGTTTTTTGAGGTGGGTCTTAAAGTATGCCTGTTTTCTTTAAGTACAGTGCTCCAGACTGAATGTCTTTCAAAGCTTTGAAAGCAAACCATCTGCAAACTCA
The DNA here is from genome assembly GCA_004363535.1 of Dasyprocta punctata. NCBI lineage: Eukaryota > Metazoa > Chordata > Mammalia > Rodentia > Dasyproctidae > Dasyprocta > Dasyprocta punctata. The sequence continues at coordinate 6,605 of RJWM01025513.1, read as the reverse complement.
GCACTTCTTTCCACATAGTCCTTCTGTTTCTGTGTAGTCTCCCAGCCATAGAATTTTCAGAAGGATCACATATGAATGACTTTTCAGATTTTATGCTGGTTTTCTTCATAAAGAGATCTAACATTCTATTCCCTTGCTGAGTACTTTGTTGTCCCATTCAATTCACAGTGAGGTCTGCGGGACCTTTCTGCTCTTCCTGGAGGGAGTTTTCTGCTTGATTCATCTGAACACTTTCACATATGAGACTTGGTCCAACTGAACCATTTCTATTCTCTTGAATTTTACCACTTTTTGAGACGTACCCAATTGCAAACTGATATATCATGTTTTTCAATAATTCCTGAGCTACTAGGGGAATGTTAAGATCACAGTTCTGAGGAAGATCTTTCTTTCAAAAGTTTGCATTTAGGTAATTTTCTGCTTGGTGTTGAATCTTAACAGCATTGGACTGGCCCTGAGATGACATCTCCTCTGTTGTGTTGACTGTGAAGAATCAAGAGATGGTATAGAGTCACTGATTGTATACCTGTACAAAACGAACACTTGTCATCCATAGATCAATCAGTCAGCTCTTCTGATTCACAATCTTCAAATAAACTGAGGTCTCTCCTTAGCCATAAAACCCTTCTAAAACACATTTAAAACCTTACAGCCTTGGTGGACCTCCATTATGAAGTAGAAAAGGAGTGGTGATAGTGGGAAGCTTTGAATTATATTCAATGATACAGTGAGAAAGGACCAGAGCCCTCAGCATCTGCAAGAAGGGGGAGTGCGCTGCCAAGGCAGCACTGCTCCAATCTGTGCAGACTTCCAAAGAGGGAGGAAGAACTTCAAATCCCAATTGTCAGTGTTCCAGCTGCTCCTTCTTAAAAGGGTATGCACTACACCTCCCCTGCTGTCTCCACTGAGCGCCAGTGGACAGAGTCAGGTGCACCCCAACCACCCCTCCAGAGATGCCCCCATGCTGCACCTAACCCCCAGCAGGCCCACCTGTGACCCCAGCCACGCCAGCACCTTGGGGTCCCTAGGAAGAGATGTAACACACAGGGCATGGGAACCCAGCCATTTCTGCAGGCCTGGCCCCCAGGGGGAGAAAGAAGTTATTTATGCATCCAGCAGGAGCAGTCTGCCTTCCTGCACCCTCCTCTGGCCTCTGTCTGTGCCACTCCCAGTCACTCCCTCCCTCCTGACAGGTGGCCCTTAATTTTGTAAAATTATTAATGCCATTTGTGTTGTTTTCTGATTTTTTTCAATTGTTCCAATTATTCTGAGTTTAGTTTTCTTTGCATCACCTTGCAGAAAAGTGGTGGATTCATTTTTCATATCTTCCTGTCTTTTTAAGACTTTTCACAAACTGATTCTTTGATGAACTTCTCATTTATGTTTTATATCATTTTGTTTAATGCAAGCAACTTTTTATTTGTGTCAATGAAAGCACTCTGAATCTTTTGGCTTATTACTTCCATTATATAAGCTGTTTTCTAACCTCTGCTATTCTGTCAAGTAAACTGTCTTTGTGGTTTATGCTGTTCTGCCCCTTGGTACCACCTGGATTGGCTTCAAGGGACTTGAGATTTTTGAAAGATTTTGTTGCCTCTTCTTCTCATATTTCTATTGTTTTTGTTTGGCTTTGTGCTGAAGTTTGTGAATGCTTATAGTCTAAGCACTTTGCTACTAGTGTAGGGATGTCTTTAGGTGCTTCTCAGTGAAATAATTTGTGTGTGGCTAACTATAATATTTCCTACAGCCCCAAGAGCTGACCACCTTGGTTAATATGAGAGCCAAAGATGCAATGTAGTTTGCCCAGCAACCAACTTCTCAAATGTAATCTGTGTGTTGCCTGAAAGAGAAACAACAATTATGCATGCTTGTTAATATCAAATGAATTGGCTGCAGTACTGTCATCCAAGACAAATTAGATGTTAAAATACCACATGAATTGATTGTGTATCACTTTTAATTCTACAGAAGAAATTGGAAGTTCTTAATGTAAACATTAAGACAACTCGGGTTTTGACTTCCAGCTAATATATACTAAATATAACCTCTAGATCCCTTATAGAGTTAGAAAATATTTCAGTAGTGATTTTACAATGCTAACTATCAAAAGATTAGCAATGCTTTATGGTGATACTGTTAAATATATAGGGCTTTGAAAGAGAGTAGTGGAGGCTGAAATCTTTGTAACCTTAAACTCTATGATACAAGAAGAGTAGAGAGAACTAGAACAAAGGATCTAATTGGAGAGTAGAAAAATGTTTATAGAATAAGATAAAGGTAAGAGAAAAACTTGCAAGAAATATAAGATAGAGGAAAAAGAGAGAAAAAAAGAAAAAAGTTGTATTGAGAGTAAGAATAAGACAGAAGCTAGTAAAGAGAGAAATATTAAAAGGAGAAAAGGAAAATAGAGAAGAGACAAGAAGCAAGTAAGAAAGACAAAGGAAAATTTCCAAAGCCCAAGGGAATAGTAAGGAGGAACAGAGGGAAAGAAAGAAGAGAAAAAAGAAAATGAAAAAACACAAAAACCTGCACACACAAGTTCACACACACACACACACACACACACACACACACACACAACCATGCTCACACTCACCAGAAAAAGTAAAACAGAAAGAAAGAAAGAAAGAAAGAAAGAAAGAAAGAAAGAAAGAACCAAGTAAGTAGCCAAACAACCAAAAACAAAACCAAAAAGTAAAAGAAAAAAAAATTCTCTCTTTCAAATGTGTGATATTCTTCCAAGTCTACGGTTTGGGGGCAATATCCAATTCAAGAATGTCCCTGCTCACAGTGGTAAAAAATAAGTCAGTCAGAATCCGGATTCATGGGTATAGTCAGAACCCAGATTCATGGATATAGTCACCAACAAACAGGAAGTAGGTTTAGGGTGAGGGTACCAACTATGAAATTTTCAAATCCACAGGTATTCAGGCTGAGCCTGGTATGTGATCATTTGGGTGGGGCCTGAATCATGTAGTTCAAACCCTTCTGGAGGTCTCTAGTCAACCTACCCATAACTCCCTGATGACAGATATCTCTCATGGTGATCCCCCACCCAGTCACTGTGGAAACAGTAGGAGGCTTAATTTGAAGCCAATCTGAGTCTCCTCTAAGCCACAGTTTCAGTCTACCCCATTCCTACAATGACAGCCAACCATTTTCTCCAGCGGGATATGACACATGCTTGTACTGGAGTCACTCACCAGTTTCTGTAGCAGATAGCATCCACTGGGCCATTTCACTGCTGTGTTTCTCCCTGAATGCCTCTGGATTCCTCCAGTTTCACTTCCTCTGTCAGATTCATCTTCCTTTCTCATGATTCAGGAGCTGGGGATAAAGTAAAGATTGCCCTTTCCTCTTTCTGTGTTGTGTGTCTCTTCAGTTTCTCTGAAGGCTCCAATATTCCAATCCCTGAGTTTTGAAGAACTGCCTCCCTCTTTTTATTCCCCAAGTTGTTATAATCCAGTATCTAGATTTCAAATCTTGGAGAACCTGGTTTGTTATTGTTTACCCCTCTACCGTTTTTCCAAAAGGCCCTAATAGTTTTTATTTTCACTTGGTGTGTCTTTCAGCCCAAGGATTTATGCTTTTTGATTTTTGTGGGGTTTTTATCTGCTGCCATTTCTCTGTACATATTTAACATTAGAGTATTGAATCATGTCTCTGTGTTCTTAAAACTCATTGAAATTCCTTAAGAGAGCTGTTTCAAATTCCCAGCCCAGAAGTTTGTTCATAATAGTCACTATTGGTCAGTTTCAGATATTAATGTTGTCCACAAAGTGAGATGTTTTTCCCTGAAAGTTGATGAATGTTGTGAGCTTGTGATTTCAAGTACCCTTTAAAGGAGTAGGTATTTATTTAAGTTATACTACTCTGGCTTAAAAAGTTATTAATATGCATTGATTGTATATGTTTTATGATATCTCCATACAAGTACATAGCTTACATTAATTAGACTCGTCCTTCCTTTATCCACCATCTTACTTTGTTTTGTTTGTTCCTGTCTTTCCAATACATAATTGCATTGAAAATTTTCATTTAGCCTTTGGATACTTCTATTTCACTACTAGGTAGTGCTTTAAGCCTAAGTTTGCTTTGAGACTGTTATCAGTGTATTACTACAATTTAAGTACTAGAAGAAAATCCAAGGGCTGAACTATCCCAAATCCGCAGATGCTATGTTGTTCAGTAAGAACAAGAATATTACCTAGAAAAAGTGGTTCATCCCCACTAGCCTATCCCTGGAGTGAGGTAGGTCTGGTTGTCTCAATCTCTGTATGGTTGGGCACTGAGAGAGTTCTTAGATCTGGGCAGTGTCACTGGAAGCGACCAATCACAGGTTCCTTGCCATAGCTAGGTGTTTACTTTCCTTTTCCTCTCCAAGCAGATAAATTTTCTTTCTATGTTGAGAAGCCCAAAGGTAAGGGAAGAATAGAATGGGTGGTTCAGTGCCCATTGATACTGCAATGCTATGTTCCACCTGGAATCCACAGTTTGTGAAAGTCAGTGGAGCACTGAGAATGTAATAAGGTCCACATTGCTGAGAGATTCCTCTACTGAGGGGATTCACGGCACAAACCTGCTGCGAAGAAGCCATAGGTGATGCAAGCTAGAACAAAATTCCAATGCACTGGGGAGATGTGACTCCACCTTATACCAGCTGTTTTCCATAAAGTTCATCCATAGAAACTGGGCTTGGAATGAGAAACATGAGGAAATGTGCAGAATTATATTCAACTAGTCTAGCACTTAGTTCCCACACCAATACTTGTGTTTACTAACCAATGAATAGTCTTGCTCCACATTCAGTTGTGCAAAGTTGGAGTACTGATGATAAGCACAGCACCTTAGGCATGAAGGCTGGACATCCACAGGCACAAATACCTGTATAATCTCAAGGGTATCTAGGATCATGGTGCAATTGGTGGTGAAGTAGCCAACATATGCGTGACTATTGGGGTAAATGACACACAAGAGTGAAAGAACGATTTCCTTTCAACAAATGGAACTGATAAGATTGTGTGTCTACATCCAAAAGAATGAAAATTCAGGCTGTACAGAAATTCAAATAACATAATCAGGGATAGAGAATTTGCAGCTTTCTGGATCTGGCCAAGCACCTGAAAGCTGTAGACATCTGTTCCATTTACATAAGCAATTCAGAGAGAGAATATCCTTGAGAGTGACCAGACCTACAAAAAGTTCTGCTCATATCCAGATGCTCAGGCAGTCATCCTGACAATTACCCTTTAGAACAAGGTATTGCAGCACTGCTGTGAACAGGGAACATCTTTCTGCACTCAGATTTAACCCTACTTCAGTACATCTGAATATGAGTCTGACTTTTCTGTCCTAACAGCAGTCCTTAGCTTGAAAAAACCAGATTGCAAGTCATTGATCCATGCATTGAATCAGGGAATTCTCTTAGAGAAAAATAATATGAAGAGCCTTAGCTAATAACTGAAAAAATACCACTCTTTGAAATTTTAGCATATACATTCTCTGCTGTGGAAACAAAATTTCATACCTTTAGTAGTTTTATATTTCCAACGTCTTTAGTTGTACTCAGTAAAAGCATTGTGAACTGCTTTGAACTCCTTCATTCTCCATGGTAACAGAAGATCTAGGTTTTATTCTCTGCTTTACCATTTGTTTGAATGATGTGGATTGGCATTATTTAAACTCTCTTTTAATGACTTTGCTCATGTATGAAAACAAGAGACTATTCATAGGAAAGTGGTACACGCCTATCATTTCTGCCATCTGGGAGCCTAAGGCAGGAAGGTCAAAACAATTCTGAATTGCCCTGATGAGCTTCTGATAAGCAATAACAAGTCTGACAGAAATGCCAAGCAGATACGTTTGAGGAAACAATAAACTTTCGATGATTTCTCATGAAATATGGCCAGTATCAATAACATTTGACATTGTCTCTTATCTGTGATTGCTGGATCTACTCCAAGAAGGAAATGTACATTGAAAATAAGAATCCAGAGGTGAAAATTGAAACCTAGACTAGTAGGAATAATGTCCTTGGGTCTCATCATCAATTAATTTTCCATCTTTGAATGAATGTACAGAAGGGAATAATTCTGAATTGCTCTGATAAGCTTCTGATTATCTCACCCAAGTTTCTAAACTGCATTTCTCTCCTCTAATCCTCCTAACCTCCAGGTCAGTGGTGTTAGAGTGTGTATGTTTTATAAGAAATCATTTCAGGTGGCAGCCCATTTGAATGTCTCTAAGACCTCATTCATTGAAAGACACTCTCTGCTCAGGACAGAGATACTGATATTTTCAGTACATTTTTCTCATATCATCTACAGAACTCTGTAAGTGAAAGTTTAACTCTGTTAAGAACTTTTCCTTGAGACTTTTCACCAGATTATATTCAGTTTAGTTTCATTTCTTCATTTTCAATCATAAAAATCCTCTGTGGTCATTTTTATTTCTGTGGGAATCCAGACCATCTGATGGCCTCTGAATCAAAGGCTCTTTGCTTCCCCAGCAGCCTCCACAGACTGACTATGGAGTGTACCCACTGCTTGTTTGAAGAAATAACAAATAATAAACCAACCTGATTTTATTTACAAATGTGACCATTA
>RJWM01025512.1:0-29204 GCA_004363535.1 Dasyprocta punctata | reverse complement strand
AACCCACATTCACACACCCTAGATCCAATCGCCTCTGAAAGCCCCACCTATGAGTGCAAGAGGCTTTGGGGGGACCTCTAGAGATGAGTCATAACCCTGGGCCTGTCCTCTTCTCCAGCCGGCCACCAAAGTTCAAGAGGCTTCTGGCACTTGAGCGCCGTCACTACTTTGGGGACAGGTGTCCTATCACTCCTTGGGAAGCTGTGTCCTGGCACCTCGACAGGGAGTTGTCTCTATCCCACCCCCACCCAGGACACCTCCTGGGCATCGTCCACAGCCCTCCTTTGACCACCTAGTTATCATATTCCTCCCTGGCTATGTGTCAAGCTTCACGTTTATTTTTCTTAATCTTTTCTCAAAAATCAATTCTGAGTCCCTTAATCATTTTTATTGATCTCCCCTGAATTTTCTCTAATATGATGGTGCCTATCTGTTCGAGTGCACCAGCATTTTCTTCACTGTGCCCTCAACTGCGGCTGGGTTCAGTGTGGGGGACAGGTGGCTTTTGCTTCAGAAAATATGCACTTCTCACTAGTTTGTAAGACTCAAAAATGCATTCTAATGGAAACCAACAACCTGGTTCTTACTCATTTTGCAGGACTTTTTTTGCTCTCAGATCCTGGTGTGAACACGGCCTCCACTTACTAAGTGTCTGGTGACCTTCCCAGGTCACTTCTTTGAATTTCTCGGGGCCACATCGATGACGTTCCATCTGTAACTCCACCTCTCACCTCTTTGGTAAACTGCACTGTATGTCAACGAACAGTTCCAAGACTCTATGAAAAGATGAATAAAACACAGATTTTTTTTCCAGTTAAAAATTTTTACTGTGCCAAGGTGGCGAGCTTGCAGCACATGCAAAGGATTTACCTGATAAGCAGCGAAGAAAACACAAGAGGTAAGCTAGAGACCCAGTTTCATTATTAGACCTGGAAATCAAACAGCTTAAACTATCATGTGGGTATCAGGGGATTGATGACGGGCCACCCCAATAATACTTGGTAAACTTTTGTAAGTGTTACTGGCTGCTCTATGTCTTTTTATTTTTTTAACTCATGCTAATTAAATTTAGAGAAAATATCTATGAAAGACACAATTATTTGGGTCACTTTTACAGGGGCAGAAACTAAAGGATAGAAAGAAGCTGAAGTCAACATAGTTATTAACAAGCTGGCAGAGGACAGGGTGTGAGCCCATACCACTGCTTCAGACTCTGCAGAACTTACCACTTCTTAGGGCCAGAAAATACAAAACATGCTTGGGAAAATACTGGCCTCTCGGGTAGGTGATCTGTAGCACATCTGCCCTAAACTTTGTTATCAGAAAACATGTACAGAAACTTTTCCAAGAGTCAAGTTTCCAACAATGTTACGTAAACTAAAGGCTATTCAGAAAAGTAGACAATTCTAGTTGGAAAAACTAGCTAATTGTAACTCACATGAAAGCTTTTCTGTGATTAATGTAAGCAAACAAACAAAAACTAAGCACTTTATTGAGGCCTCTTTAAAAATGCTTTTCCTAGAGAAGGACTGATTAACTCTTACCAAAAAAAAATCACAACAACATTTCAAATCCTACAATCTTTCCTTGGAAGTGTTGCTTCATGTACATACATCCAGTTTCCTGACCTTGAATTTGCACAAATTGACCTGGGAAGAAAGACAGAAATTTACCAGGAGAAGGGTAATCCAGAAGAAAAGCAGTTTAGTTTAGCTTCTTCTCAACTGATCATCTCCCTTTGGCCTTCACAAGTCCAAAATTCAGGCCCTTGTTTGTAAGAGAAGCCAACTAAATCAAATCCATATTCATCAAATCAACATGTTTGGGTCACTCATTATGTTAAAATGAAAAGTAGTATTTCAAGGAGATTCAATTTATGTTCCAAGGGACACGAGAACCGTTCTTAAAGTATGAATGATTCCTGCCATGAATTTTTAGTGGTAACCTCTGGTCAGGTCTCTTAGAACCATTCCAAGGACTCAAGATGAATTTCTCATTTTTTATTCCCAGTGTTTAGAGGCCTGCAAGAATGAGGTGTGGTAGTCTGTGACTTACTTCCTGTTACTAAGTGGTTCTGGTTGGGTCAATAAATTTGTTCAGAGCTCTGACTGTGTTAATGAATTGAACATAACTAAACTTACAACCTGTCATCAGTTTCTTCTGGCAGAATTCAGTAGATTTTTCAGAAAAAAAAAATCTCAGTGGGAAGACAAATCAATGCACAGCATAACTTCAGTCAAGGTGGGGTGCCTGTGGAGAGGAGATTGAAATGGGGGATTCTGAAATGGGCTTTGTGAAGATTATTCCTCTCTAAATAAAGTTTTATTCTATTTGCAATGGCTGAGACACTGATGTGTTTAACACAGTGGGCTGCAAGCTGCTTCAGGGTAGAGAATATGTATTATTCTGCTTGTCCCCAACAGCTTGTTGAGGGCCAGTTCTGTAACATACAGCAGGTGAATGACTAGAACTTCGGTCTGAAAAGTACATGGGTGGCTGTGAAGGGAGGGAGCTCACTGCTTTGGGGTCACCCTCTGTGTGCTGATCACAGTGCCAGAACACTTATAAGCAAAACTGTCGTCAAACACCACTGCAAAAGAACTGGGGTGCTTCGCTTGATAGATGAGCAAACCTCAGCTCAAAGATGTTCAGGGACTGATCTGGAACTCTGAGCTTAGTGATTTTGAAACTTGAGATTCAAGGCCAGGTCTGTCTGGTTTCAAAGCTTATGCTGCTTCCACAGGCCCAGAATGTCCACAGAACCTACCAGAGGGGTCAGGTTGCTGTTTGGATCCCTACTTGACCCCTCGAAACAGCACCACAAAAAGTTAGCAGCACCCTCCAGGCACCAAACACATTGCTTAAGTGATCGGCCATTGCCTAAATCCTTTGCTAGAAAATGAAATTTGTTGGCAGAGGAAGCTTTGCAGCTTTTGTCAGGGCATCTTCTGTTTCCGGGATGTCTTCAAAGCTTTCCATTTTTATCTTCTGCAGTGCAGCACGAGGGAGTCTTCACAGTTAAGGAGTACTCACAGGTGGTGATTGTCTCATTTGAATAATTGTTTACAAAATGTTACTGCCCAAAGAGCACCACTTGGAACTTACAAGACCAAAGAACTAGGTTCTTGACAAATAAGGGAAAAGAAGTCAAGACCAGGGTGATACTCATTATTTATGGGCACAACAAAAGGGAAAGGAAAAGGTTTATGTTCATTCTGATTTTGCTACAGCCATTCCCGAATAATACCATGGTACTGTCAGCATTTCAGCTATTTTGCTAAGGGTGAGGAGTTTGAGTCAGGGAGATGAGAAGGGAAAAGAAAAGCAGCAAAGAATTCAAATGTGCTACAACAGTCTTACTATTCATTAACAGTCCGTAAGTCCCTCCAACATCCTCTGCCTTACTCTGGTCTGATCAGAGAAGCCCATGAGGAGGGCAGAGCACTGACCGCGATCCCCATTGCAGAATGTCGCAGATGAGCCCCACACTTAGGGAGCCCCACCCACGATGGGCTGGGCCTGCTCCTTTTCTTCCTGCTGCAGGTCACCACTGTGGGGACACCACCTTGCCGCATGGCTCCTTTGCTGGAAAAGCATCGTGTGTTGTGGGCAATTCAGGACCACTGGGCAGGAGGCAGGAGGAAGACAGAGCTCTTCCAAGAGGCCCATCTCCAAAACAGGAGTGAAGTGGGTGGAATCCAGGGATCCCCAAGCACTGGAGTGGTTGAATGCATAGTGCAGGGCAGATCAAACAGCAAAACAGCTCCATTTGTCTAAGGAGCTTAAGAGAAATCATGTGCTAGACAAGTAATCAATGGCCTTCAGATATCCAAACAGCTCCTGCCAGACCCAAGTCTCCAGTGTTCTGTCCAGAGAATTCTGTTCCATTTGTATAAACACAAATGATATTTCTAATCACCATTTTTAAATAAGGTACAGTATTACACTTGGAGGATCCATAATAATTCTGCCTCTTAATTGATTTTTCAAGCATAATTTTTAAATTAAGCACAGCCAATTCTCATTATTCATGAGTTCTATATTTACAAACTTACCTGTTCATCAAAGTGCGTTGAATGTGTTGGTAAGCGCCAAGCTCAGGGTCATTTGAGGAGAAACAGAGTTTGTAAAGGTGCTGCTCATCACGTTTGATCTGAAGCTTCGCTCCTGTTAGCCTCACTCTTGTGCAGGACGAAGTGAGAGTTGCTTTGCCAGGTTTCTACCCCGAGAGTCGCCGATCTGATGTCTCCAGGCCTCTGAATCTTTCCAAAGCTGCTGGCATTGTACCCAGTACTTATCCTGAAGCCTCCTTCTCTAGAGTTAACTTCATACTAGTTCCTGCTATCATGGCCCTGGGCTCTCTATGTTCTCTGTGTATCTCCATGCATAACCAGTTAGCATAGGTTCCTGCTAATGTCCTTTTCAAGCTGTAAAGTACAAATCTATTGACTTCAGTCATTCACTGATTCATTCATTCACTAGAACATCTACTCCAGAAGTGTTCCCATGTGCAGGGTTAGCTCCTGCAGCCAATATAAGGACACAGTTACAGAATTCAAATGGCCCTTTCCAAGAGAGACGGTGGAGGACCAAGCCTGTCCACTGTAGTTTGCCGTCCATGGCTCTGAGCCTGCAGAATCGAGGGCCGGGCTTCAGAGGTGTGATGCGCAGAGTGCTGGACCTGTGACCTTCATCCTCTGGGACTCTGCTCATGATTACGTTGTGTTGCTTTGGCAACAGGAACTTCGGACTTGGAATTGAGATCTTTAGAGATTAAGACCTCCAGAGGTTATTCTAGATCATCCTGTCCAGTCCAATGCAATGGTATGAGCCCCTATAAGCAGGGTTACTTCCCTGCTGACAGCAGGAGGCTGCAGAGAGAAGTACCGGATGTTAGGAAGACTTGGAGCTCAATGAGGACTTGATGTCGTTGCTGGCTGGGAAAGGGGGAGCTGGTGGATACCATGAGAAGAAATTGAGTTCTGTCACCGTCCAGTAAGTGCCAGGATGTAGCTCAGCAGGCATAATGCCTACTTGGCAAGCACCAGACCCCGAGTTTGATTCCCAGTATGACAAAAAGCAAAAACAACTACATACAGCATGCTCCCCAGGCAAGAACTTGCCTGTCGTCCAGTGAGGCCATAAACAGAGAAGCCAAAGCGGGTGCCCTGCCCTGCAAAACTGAGATCATGTGTGCTGCTTGAAGCTGTTAAGTTTGTGGTCGTCTGTTACACCAGAAAGAGCAAGCAAATACAACAGAAAATTGGTCATACATGACACAGAAACAGGTGGATGCCATTCAAAAGAGGGGCACATTTACATCTGCAACTAGGGGACCAGAACAGATTCTTGGACTAAATGTGGGTCTCAGTGGGTAGCTTTCAAATAAAGAATTAGATGCGTGTGAGTGAGATAGAAAGAAAGAAGAGGCCAACTGGGATAAAGGCAGGTGAAGGAGAGCTCAAAGTATTTGAGGGGGACCAGAAAATACTCTGAACATACCCAAGACCGTATTCTCTCCATCTTGATTTGGAAGGATCATTCTGGTCCATGCTGGCTCGAGGGTAAAGATCCAGAATAAGGAATTCTAGCCTGTGTGCAAATCAAGTCTCATCCTGAGACCTCCAAACTGGGATTAAAGATGATAGACTCAGTTTTGGCTCCATTTCGGGTTAACTTCTGTGTGTGTGTGTGTGTGTGTGTGTGTGTGTGTGTGTGTGTGTGTTGTGTGTCTGTGTGTGTGTGCACAGACCCTAGGACTGGGTGAAGGCAGCCCTTACCCTGAGGGATCCTGGGGGAACCCACAGGTACGGACAGCTGCAGGAGACGCTGGTGCTGGAGGTCGGAGACAGGAGGAGCAATGACGGTTGTCAGTGGTCTGGCTGCCAATCCGTCATCTCAGTCAACAACCAGGAAAGATTGTCAAGAATCTTATGAATGGAAAAGAGGATCCAGTGTGTCATGAGGAGGGGTACTGTGCCCTCCAGCAGTGAGTTTTCACTGCAGAGAATGGTTAGAGGGGGTGGGGATGGAGAGAAGACCCCAGCAGAAGTAGTGAGAGGGAGGCTGAGTGTCCACTGAGGACCAGCAGGAATCCCAGAGAGGGGCATCTCTCCCATTGGGAAAGAATGGCAGTTTTCACCAAAACACCTAATACTGTTGTTCTGAGTTTTCTTGGCTTAACCTTCAGAAGGCAGTGAAGCCAGCACCAGCTGTGGAGACAGGAAAACGAGATTGAGTTTGGACTGCCCCGCTGGCAAACTGCTGCACGGATTCAACTGGGCGGGTGTGAGGAACCTGGGGATGGCGTCTGTGAACTGCTCACAGTGGGTGCACAAGTGTCCCCGGAATCCCACCTATGCATTCTCTTGACCCTCCGCTGCCGTCTGGGTGACCTTGGAGGACAACAGGGACAGGCCAGCTGACATGGGAAATGGCATCGTCCCCATCCCCCGACTGGGGGTGGAAGTTTGCATCAGGCATGATTCTGCCCGTGGCTCACAGCCTGAAAACGTGGCCACACTGTGGACCTCATCTCACCAGTGTCAGCGCCAAGGGAAGTTTCTTTCTCCGTGCATGAGTGCCGGGCTGTCACCTTCGTGCAGGCATCCTGTGCTCTCTGTCACGTCCGTCACACATATGGTGCCCGGCAGGGTGCACCTCCCCTCCCAGCCCCTTTCTGGAGAGCAGCTGCTCACCCTGCCAGCCTGAAGCCTCCAACCTCAGCACCACCTTTTCCCGGGTTTCTTGCTGAATCAACCAATTAGCTCAAATCATCTCTGACTGCTTTGAACTATGTCTTGTTAAAACATGGGTGGACGGGGACCCGGTGAAGTCCAGAAGTCACTCAAAGAACAAAGCCTCCAGACGCACCTGGCGCCAGCCTTGCTTGTGCCTTGCGTTAAGGTGAGTGGCGGCCTTAGTGCCTACATTTTCAGCATGATTTCTAGAAGAAGCGAGGCAGAGTTTCTGGGCATCGCCTCTCCTTCCTTATAACATTTCCTCCAGTATCTTTCACAACCTGAAAGATCAATGGCATGATTTCATTTTGGGGAAAGAAAAACAGCTTTGTGCCCAAGGGATCAATGATGGATTATATCACAGATTATCTCTCCTTTAACAGCTGTGCCTCAGCCCATAGTATGCTTCTGACAATCCCAAAAGCTGTGCCCCAAGTGTCAGCGCATCACATCCACATTTCCACAGCTCTGCAACCAGGACCAACAGGGCTGAAGTCTCTCTGGGGAAACAGGGTCTTTGCACATTCTACAAAAGGGCTCCATGGGGTACCCCATGCTTCTGCAGGCCAGGTATGTGTGGGTATGCAGAGATGTGTGGAACCCATGCCTAGTGACCTGGGATTTGGTCTTCTTTGAAGTTACGTGGCTCTGATTCCAACTCATTTTAGTTCATCAAATCATACTGAGAGTAGTGTAAAAGTGAACAAGGAACTTAATATTGAGTGAAGCTCATAAAAACATGCTTTATGCATACACAAAAGACGTTCATGAGCTCCAAAACGGCCCTTTGGAGGTTATTTATTTGTTATAAGTAGAAGAGACCCATTAAGAGAGTACCTTTCACTACCACTGCTGTTTACCCTTCGACCTGAGAACTATTCTGGTGTCTCACCCGTGGGATGTATCAAAAGTGTCCATCAGTCAATTCTGCAGACAACTCTGGAAACTTTCACAAGCGAAAACACCAGCCAGGAGCCACAAAGAAACCCTGCATTTTGAAGGTGATGTCTGCCTTAATCATTGGCAAATTGCTGTGAGGCGATGGTTGGCATCATGAAGGGGGTGAAGAAGAACATACACAAATCAAGGTTTTTCTTTATTTAAAATATTTCTCCCAACTAAATGGATTATTTTAGGTTTGCACATTCAGTGTAATTAGTGCATATGGTCCAGCTGTGAAGAAATAGCTGAGGACTCCTAACTTATTATTAATTAGGCTCATTAAAATGCAAGTAAGAGAACGCCGCCTAGGTAAACAATACCTTATGTCAAAAAGTCATTACTTGACGAGAGCTAGTCTTCCTAACTAAAGTCATTACTGATATTTTGTGGAGGGTTTTTTTAAGGCTCCGTGGGTGCCAGTTAACCACTTTTGACTGACGTCAAGGACAGACACACAGAGCTGGAAGGGGCCCGTGGTCCCACACAGCAATTCTTTTCACATCATTTCAAAATACGTCTGGGAGAGGTTAAAGGTTGACAGCCAATGACAGGCCTTCTTCAACTGCCGGGGTGTCACAGCGGGAGCGTGTCAGGAAAATTTCCTCGGCCCCTCTGAATTTCGTACATGTTCACATTTCTTTTCCTGTCTCACAAGTAGGGCGGGATTGGCAGCTTCGGGACAAACACCTGGGAAAGAAAAGTGTGCATTATCGCTGTGAGAGGCAAGGAGGCGCCGGGCTGAGAGACGCTGAGCTCTGGTGGGGCGGTGTCACCCCGATACTCTGAGCTGGACCGTCCACGGCCACGCCGCCCACACTGCCCTTCTGACAGTATCACGCACTTTCCCAAGGGAGGGTGCAGGTCTGCTGTGGCCGCGCCCCCTGGAAATGCGGGTCCCTAGCCTTGTAACTCAGGACTTCGCTCGCCCCACTTTGTGGGGGTCTCCTCGGTTTGCTCGGGACTCCAGGAGTGAGACAGGCAGGTGAGCTCCGTCCTGCAGCCCGTGGTGGAGCCTTGGGTGGCACCAGTTTTGGGGGGCAGACGCTGGAGTCAGGACTCGGAGAGGCTCAGAGATGATTCCCCGGGCATCACCTCCTCTCTCCAGGACGCTGGCGGCAGCGCACAGCCCGCGCATAGCTGGGGCTTTGGAAATGTTTCCCTGTCTTTAAAAGTCCATGCACGCCTCCATATAAATCACTGCGGGGATGTAGGCTCCAGTCTAAATGGATCAAAAGAGGCTATTGACAGATGCTGAAATGAGTGTCTACCTTTAACACTGGGTCAATTGATAAGTGTCTGACCTAGACTTTTGACTGACATGAAGAGCTGTCAGAAAGAAATCTTCTCTCTAGTGATGACAGCATAGCGGGAGGAGAGGCCAGAGCTGAAAGAGAAGCCCAGGGAAGGATTTCACTGGCAGGGGGACGCAGTTGTGGCCTCTCTGACACATGGTCCGAGGAACTGAGTGCTTGTTGATAAGGCCAGCACCGGGCTGGCTAGACACAGGAGGCGTGCAGTGAAACCTGCAAATTCCATAAATGGATTGGGTGGGGGACCTAAGGTTTGCTTGATCAATACAACATTATCACTTATATTATTTTTAATTCTCATCCAAAAAGGATTCTAGAAAAAAGTATTAAATGTAAAGCAAAATTGTCCTGCACTGTCACACAGGAAAGTTTGTGGCCTTGCACAGAAACAGACCCTGGAGTGTCAGAGAGGACCCTGAACATCCAAGCTTTGGTCTTCTTCTTTAGCAGTGGGCACGTGACCTCCCTGGGGAGAATATGGTAGGCTAGCCCTTATTTTTGCAATATCATTTATTCTGTGTTTTAATACAACTACATCTGCATTGTTACTTCACTTAGGCCCCTGCCCATGGCAGGAAGCTGCCGTCTGTGTTTCAGATCTCCACTTCCGGTTGGGATGGTGCATCCAGGTTGGGTCTTGAACAGGGTCCAAGCCCAAGATCGCCCATTGCTTAACAGTGACTGCTCTGCTCCCCAGGTAGGGGAATCTCGGCGAGGTGCTGAGGAGTCAGCTGAAGCATAGCTGACCTGGGGTCTGAGGCAGGTGGCTGTGGACGTGGTTGTGAAGAGTTCTCTTTCTCCCCAGCCTCTCCTTTGATGTCCCCCCGCCCCCGGCTTCCTGACTTCCAGCTGGGAGCAGCTCTCCTCCATCACAGTCCTGTCTGGGAGCCAGTTGACTCTAGACTGAAACATGAGCCAAAAGAAACTTCCCCTTGATTTGTGGCTGTGAGGTACTATGTCTCAGTGATGAGGAAGTAGCTGAGACGCTGAAAGAGGCCTGAGTCTCCCTGCTGCCCTCGCTTTCCTCCACCTGTCCAGCTCTCTGCCCTGCAGTGGGGATCTCTAGGAACTGCACAAAGGGCGCCCGTGTCTTCCAGCAGCCAGTTGGTGCCCTCGGCCACAGTGCCCGAGTCCTAGCAGACAGAAGGAAGATGAAGGATGAAGCCAGGCTACAAATTTTCCTGGCTCACTGTGAACCACCTCTAAGAAGGTCATGGCTCCTCTGAAGGAGACAATGCTGTGTTCCTCAAGATGCCAGTGATTTCTCCTCCTCATCCTTGTGAGGCTAGGAATGGTGACTACTCCACTATTCCTTGATTCTCAATGTGTCCCTAGGAGTTCCCTCAACCTATCCATACCTTCGTGAGTGGTCTCAGCTTAGCTCTCACTGAGTAGCCAGGTTTGGATCTATTGCCTGGTGACCCTGACTGTTCCAGCTCTGACAAGACACAAGAGATTTGTGTGTGTGCACACTGAAACCAGACAGGTCTGCAAGGCAGACTGCGCCCTGACAGAGGAGGTGGCTGGCACATTCCTCTAGTTCTACAGGAGGCAGTTAAGGTCCAGGTGCCCAAGTCAGAGGCTTTTATCTTAGGCAACCTTCTCATTAGTGCCATCAGCACTTTCCATATAGCATTACTCACCTGGTGTCTCCATCAGCTTTGTGTTACCTGATGCCAAGAAATGTATAGACATCAAGTCCCAGTGCCAGAAGCTTCTGGGTTCTGGTGGCATCAGAAATCAAGACTGGATACAGAAGAAATTGCAGAGCAAGACTGGGAGCCAGCGAGCTGGCAGAGGTTGGGCTTACTCTTTCTATAATATCCGGCTCTCAAGGGAACTAACCTACTCCTTGAGACCAGCACTAATCCCTTCTGAGAGTGAAGCTCTCACTCTGCAGACCTGGTTGTTAACGCAGTTTGGGAGCCACACGCAAACCACACCCACACCTGGGCCCTAGGTGTCGTTTATTTCACCCCATGTTATGAATAAGGAAACTGGGTCTGAGGTTGGTCATACAGTGGGTAGCAGAACTGGAAAGCAGTCAGTGGCAATGGTCCTTCATTACCCAGGGAAACTTGGCAGTTTGTGAAAGTAGTAGAGGCTGACATGAACTACACGGCATTCTGAAGATCTTGGTTTCCCAAAATATAAAAGAGTTAGCACGTTCTGTTCCATATGAAGTAAGCCCACGATGATGCCCACAGGAGCATTTTGGGACACTTGCATATGCACCTGCTTACGTGACAACTCTACAGGGAAGCTGATGGTCGTCTTGGACCCAGTAGTCCCAAATGGTCTTCTTCATCCCACCCCACTGCAAATGCGACCTCTGCAGCTGGTCTCTCCTAGCTCCTTCCCAGTTGCTTAGATTTATCTCAGGCATCCTGTAACCCTCTGGACCTCTCAGGTGGCACCCTGTGGGGTTGACCAGTGTCCTCTCCAGTGTCTACCCAGAACATCAGAATGTGACCTTGTTTGGAAAAGGGGCTTTGTGAATAGAATTATAGACAGGGATAAGCTCATCTTGGGTTAGGGTGAGCCCTAAATCCACCGAGTGAATTCACCACAAGAACTGGAGAGGAAGTGCAGGGGCACATAGAGCGGAAGGTGATGAGCGGAAGTCAGCAAGGACCCGAGTCAGGCCGTCAGGAACCCACGGACACCACGGTCACGGACAATCAACCTGCTCTTCTTGCTTAGTACCTGTAACCTCCAAAATTGTCAGAGAACAAATTTCTCATTTTAACCCACTGAGCATGGGGAGATGTGGACGGCAGCCTTGGGAGGACACTGACACCATCCTTGCAAGATGTATCAAGAACACAACCAGCAATGCCACCACCACTCCATGACTTCAGAGGTACTGTGGTCCTGGGTCACCACGGTAGCCCATGGGTAGGTCACTGCTCTGTCCTCACCCCTGTGGCCACCTCTGTGCTTCGAACAGAATGACCCTTCGAAGCACAAGGTAGAGCCCAGGGTTCCTCTGATCTTACACAACACCGTACTCCACAGAAGGCTGTGTGGAGTACAGCTGAAGTCCTCACAGGATGGGGCGGACTCCTCTCATTTGGCCTGCTGTGCTCTTTGGTTCCTGGCTCTGCTCTGGCCACACTGATCTCTATGCTCTTCCTCTGACACAACTGGCTCCATCCTGCCTTGCAGCCTCTGCACCCTTTTCCTGGCCGATGCTGTCCCCTCTCCTCTCCTCTCCTCCCCTGTCCTCTCCTCACCTCTCCTCTCCTCTCCTCTCCTCTCCTCTCCTCTCCTCTCTTCCTGGCTCACTCCTCTAAGCATGGTCTCAGGGTTGCCTTCTCCACAATCTTCCTCCAGCGTCCTACTTTAGACAATGCTCTCCTTCTCCCTACACACTGACACTTGCTCTCCCTTAAGTTGCTTTATTTCCTTTCCTCATGGGTCATACTCTTCTAACATGGTGTAACATTTAACTACTTACTGTGTGTAATGCCCCCACCACGCAGAGAAAAATGGGAGCTCTGCAGTGCAGATATATTCACTTTATTCACTGACATCTTCTCAGTGCTAAATAGAGTGCCCAGGACATGCAAAAATATTTGATGAATGGATGAACAAATGATCAGATAAGAAGTAGTAGAGGAGGATAGAGAGGCATCAGGGGACAGATTATAAAGAGGTATTTCAATTCTGTGAAGGAATGTTACATTCTCTTCTAAGTAAGAGGAGAAATAACATCTTGCTTGTGTGAAATATTTAATTCTATTTTTCTTTTATTTTTTAAAATTTTATCAGTATAGATTTGCAGTACATGATGATTAGATTCATTGCAGGGAGTTGTTACCTGCATATAATATGTCTTAATTCTTTCTACCCTGATTTCTTAATTTCTTCCTCTTTTGGAAAAATTCTTTCTCCCTGTTTCCTATTATCTCTTTCATTTTGCTCTTTAATTTATTTACAAGTTTGAGTCTCTCATGTAAGAGAAGCCTTTCAATCTTTGAGTTCACATGTCTGGTTTATTCCACTTAACTTTATGATCTCACAGTGGATCCAGTCTCCTACAATTCTTTACCTATCACAGGGTCCACCTTCCTCAGCCCCTGCAGAGGGTCATTTCAAAACTGTAAACTTGTTGATAATTTTAGTGTCTTAAAAGAATTTCCCACATACAATCTGGCCTCAGAACAGAACCGAGTTTTGTGTATTTGCCTCAAGGATAATTACTAGCTAGTTTGAAACAGTGGAAAGGGGTGACAAGTTAAAGAACCATTCACAGAACTGGTCACCACATCCTCGTGACACAAGGCAAGAGTGTCCCTCTATTTGAGTTGCAGTGACAGCTGAGAGAAAAGGTCACTTAGCACCTGCACCTGCTTGATGCTTAGCAGCCACGACTGGCTTCCTGGCCTGTGTGTGTCAGCAAATGCCTGCGTTTCAGGACCCCTCCCCAGGTAACTGAAGAAATGTTCAGTAACTGAGAACTGCTTCAGCCTTGTCTGCACCTTCTCTGCTCCTCCATCCAGTGTCTGCGCCTCTCCCCCAGGGGAGGGAAATCGCCTCTGCAAATCCTCCTCTTCCTTTCCTCCAAGCGAAGAGGTGCCTCTCCAGGAACATTTGTAGCATTTCCCCTTCTGTTTCGGTGCCACAAATCGGCTATCAGCGCGCTTCCCTGACCTTCCCCTCGCGTCTCCATCACACATTGACACATCCAGCCCAAGTCTGCGTCTTGCAGCACCTCAGGAAACTCATGGCTAATTTCATTATTTGGGAGAGAGAGATGCAAATGAAGCCAGACAGCTGGTGCGCCCCTCCAGGCTGCGCGTGACGGAGAGCTGGGGCCCACCTCGCTCCTCCTGCTCAGGCGGACCCTGGGCGGGCAGCGGAGGCCGCCAAGCAGTGGGAACAGATGGCGAGGAGGGGAGCGAGGTGGCCGAGCCCGCCGTGCGGGAGAGGCTGTGGGAAGGCGGGGCGTGGTGGTCAGATGTGGCGTGGTGTGCCATGTGCCACCCTTCAGGTCATCATCCGTAGGCAGCAGGGCCCTGGCGTGCTGTCCCATGGCACTGTCCACGGTGGCAAAGGCAGCATCTCCGCTGGTGCCCGTGGGGCCAGGCTGATGTTTCAGTGTCTGTTTCTGATGCTCACCATCTTCGCTTCTCCGTGGAGAAGGAGATCATCAGGGAGGGGAAGAAGACACCACGGAGCCGGCGGAGTCAGAGGAGTCGCGGCGGGTGAGGCCGAGGGGCGCAGCACCCGACTGCTTCTCCCGCTGATCTGAGCTGGATTCCCAGGTCTGACCTCGGGGCCATGGTGTGAATTTGATTCTGCCCAGCACCACGCCTTCCTCTGGGATTCACGGGAAGGCCAGGTGTCCTGCGGGCTGTGGGTGAGGGGTCCTGTGGCTCTGTCTGTGTGCTGTCCATGCAGGGGTCCCATGGGTGCCCACACTCCCATACGCTTCACTTCCTGTCCCTTTGGCATGCAAGCTCTGCCCCACACCCAAGGCCATGCCAGACTGGGGCACAAGGCAGGACTTGTGCCCACCGCCCTGCCAAGTCCCCTAACGGTCTCTCTGGGCATCTAGTCAAGGGCCATTGCCTGCTCTTTGTCCATCTGGTACACTTCCAAGACCGCAACCAAAATCTGGGCCCAAAGTAAAAGGTGAAAACACAAACATCTGAACAAAAACTGAGGCTCACATTTCAAAGACATCGCCCGGCTGTGCAGACCAGAAGCTGAGATGGGTATGGAGCATGGCGGCTTCCAGGCAAACCAGCTGGTCTCCTTGACAAGGTCTCCAGCCAGGGCAGGATGTGCGGCCACTAAGGCAGCTCACCCTCTCACCATGCCTGCCACAGGTACCACGCAAGGGCTCAGGGTCCTCTGTCCTCCTGGGAGAGGGAGGTGGCATCATGTCTAATGAGCAGAGCCGGGGTCCTGTGGTCTAATCCATGCCAGGATGGACACCTAGCAAAATTCTGCAGATACTGCCTGCTGCTGAACCTGCAGGACAGCCTTGCTAAGAAAGGGCGGGAGGTGAGGGAAGGGGCCGATGTACAGATTTAATCACGGCCGAGCCCGGGCGTCTGCTGATTACAGGGACCTGGAGAGGCTGCTGGAGACCCGCAATCATCACTTCCAACCGCACCGGGCTTCTCGGTCTCATAACAATTTCCTCTGATTATCTTGCTTTGTACTCACAATACCACTGTGAAATAGGCTCCTTTAAAGGCAAGGAACCAGGCAAAAATGGAAAATAAGGACCAGCGGTTCTCCTGAGTCTCCCCACTGGCTGGCTGGGTTTCCTTCTGGTTTCCCCTGCTTCTGTGCGCTGCGCTGGGGGGCCCAGCAGTCTTTGCCCACTCCCTGAGTTTGCCTGAACCTAAATCTCTGGGAATGACCCATGCCACCCACCACTGCCTATGTGGGAAAATACTCCGGATGCCAGACTCCTGGCCGCTGGGCCTCTGGCCGATGGCGTTAATTTCTGGACTGATCTTGCAGCCCACTGGGCACTCTCCAAATGCTACTGAGACACTGACCTGGCTGCTGGATTTCAGCACCGTCTTGTCTTTTACAAGAACAATGCAGAGACTATCCTATTTCTTCAATCATTTTGGAGCAGTTGGGAAAGAATAAATGCGCGCTGAATGTCTTTAGAGGTATAGCACAATCTTTCCAGTGTGCGCATCAAAGGCTATGACTGTTCATCTTGATACTATCCAATTGGAAGGAGAAGTAGAAGCACAAATGATGCACACAGAAAAAAACCACAGCTTTCAAATTTAGCTATCTTAGTCTATGCATCTCTTAACCTTAAAATATTTTCTCTCTTTTTTGCATACTTGCTGCCCACAGGCGGGCGTGCAGGACAAGGCTGGCCACTGCTTTCCGCACTGGATTTCGCCGCCGAGGCGGACGGTGACGCAGGTCTTCCTCCTGCCTCTGCCCCGTGGCCGCTCCTGCACCTTCCTCCGCCACCCTTCTGAGCGCTGCTGGATGGCTCCGCGCCGCCTTTCGGGGGAAAGGCTGCTGCGGCGAAGTTCTGTAAACGCCGCCGCTGTAATAGAATTTGTTAACCACTGCCACATGATTTTTAAAGTAAATGTCACCGTGCGTTGCAGCAGCGCGCTAACGACTCGTTAGCAGGTTCCCGGGCTCGTTTAATTCACTTCTCCCGCACAGGAGCCCCGAGACGCCTGCGAGGACGCCCTGCTCAGGCTCGGCAGCTGGGCCGTTTATTTCTTCGTTTCTCCCCCGCTGGCTCCCCGGGTGGGTTGTGGAGTTTAGTTATTGCTACGCTTTCTCTCCTGCTGCTGCCCGGGAAGGGAAGGGTGTGGGGGTTGGTGTCAGGCGAAGTCAAATCCCCATCTTCAGGCCACCGCAGTAAGGGGTGCCTGGTCTCCTAGGGCCCCGGGCCCCTCTGTCCGAGGCTGTGTCTGCATAGAGCTGGAAGCAGCAGGGGGTGCGTGGGCTCCCCGTCGCCCTGTTAGTAATCATGAGAGCTACTGCTTTGAAATGGGAAGTATTGCGGGAAGAATTGCGGAGCTTCAAACCCTGCACGTTGAAACCCTCATTCCCGGCTGCTTCCAGCTGCCCTTATTTGGAAACGGGGCCCTGCTGACACCTCGAGCTCAGACGTCCGGACGCCAGCACTGAGACGAAGGAGATTTGTGTGGTCCGTGTGATTTAGTTCCTGGCCGCCGTCGGCCCCCGCGACCCAGCTCCTGGTCCCCTCCGAGGAAACTGTGACAGTTCCTCGCAGCTAGAAAACCCCTGCACCCCTGGCTGCACGGGCGGGGTTTCCGTCTCGGTACACCCCGTGCCGGAGGCTCTGGAAGGAGAGACACCGGAGTCCTGGGTGCTGTGGAGGGCAGGCGTTGGGAGGCTTGCCCAGCACAGAGTCCAAAGGCAGCAAGAACTACCAGGGACCCCAAGGCCACCGTCCCGGAGCCCCCGGAGCATGCAGACGCCCAGCGCTGCTTCCTCTCCTGGCCAGGGTGAGGAGAACATGTGATTAAACGGAGATAAGAAAATAGAACACATTTCAGAGTGCCTGTTCTTAGTACTACCAAAATAATATCACTTTTTCCTTTTTCCAGATAAAGAAACTGAGGTTAGGAAAGAGCGAGTGATTCACCAAAGGTCACTGTCAGGCAGAGGACCCATGCACCACTCTGGGGCTGGCGTCCCGCTGCGTGGGGGACACCAAGGAGCAGCAGGAGCCCCGGCCTCACCCTGTCCCACGGTCCGCGGGCGTCAGGCTTGCGGGGTGGACCTGAACCACACACACGCTGACGGGACGTGCTGATCGCACAGGGAGGAGACGGTGCACGCTCAGACTGAACAGGGAGGTGGTCCCCAGCCAGCGGCCCCATCTCCCACCGTGGGGAGATGCCCAGCCCCCCATCCCGTTTGGCAAGGGGTGCACACGCCAGGGAAGGATGCGCCCAAGCCGGGAGGTTGGCGCACACGGCTGCCAGGCCCCGCGTCTCTGTGTGGGGAAGGGTTCCGGCCCGGGGCGTGTTCGCAGGTGACTGTGCAGTGGGGGACGAACGTCTCACGTGTGACTGGTTTTCCCGAGTCATGAAGCTGGTAATCGGCAGGCCCGGGTCGCTCTTCCCCACTGCCGAGGTGGGCTACTGCCTGTGGGTAAGGCTTGTGCCCACCGTGCAATCTGCAAAGTGGGTTCAGACATGGAAACGAGGCTCTTCCTCCAAACGCTGCTGGTTCTGGAGAGAATATGAACGTGCACGCGACAAACGGCTCACGGTTCCGACTCCCAAGTCTCATGGCCCGCAGGGCAGGTGGGCATCCCTGGAGAGCCTGTGCTCCACTCGGCCATGAGGATAAAGGACAGAGGCAGCAGATTCTAACCCAGAGCCGATGGGATGCTGGGTGCAGCTGCTCACGAGGCCAGAGGGCAGCATCAAAAAGTCAAAGACAGGAGCCTAGAGCTGTGGCCTTCAGTGGACACCAAGGCTGAGGCTGAGACAGAGAGGCACGGGCACGGGGGGGGGCACCACGGGGAAGGGTGCAGCATGCCCTGGGGTGCAGGGAAGGGCATCTGGAAGCAGGGCTTTGGGGACCCAGCGACTGCGGGGCCTCATGGAGCACAGCGTTAGGGGGCAGTCCCGGCAGAAACCGAGCTTCCTCCCTATCGGTTCCCCACAAGGACTGAGGAATCTGCACAGCTGTCCAGACCCAGTGTTGAACCCCGACTTCTCTGAGCGGAAGGCGGGGTCACTCCGTCCTGACTGTGCCGAGGCCTGTGGGCCACTCTAGGGTCAAGGACAGGTGCTTCCATTATCTGTTACCAAAAACCAGAACAATTAACACAGGCAGAGACACCGACCCACACACTTGGGCACCTCCTTCCCGGGTACTTTTTCTAAACAAACTACGTGCATGTGGCCTTTCTGTTTTTTGTTTTTTGAAAGAAGGTTTCACTATGTAGACCAGGTTAGCTTTAAATTTGTAGTTATCTTCCTGCCTCAGCCTCTCAAGTGCTGGGGATTACAGGTGTGTCCCACCACACTCAACATACATGGCCTTTTAAATGTGTTTTGTTATGAAAATAGATGATGTTTACACTATTTTTAACCACATGTGTAAAAGTGATACACAAGTATCATAGAATTCTCTCCATGCGATGAATGCAACATTTATACATCTTTTTAAATGGCTGCAGAGTGTTCCACTGCAGGACATCATCCTCTTTGTTTAAGGATCATTTTGATACATGACTGGATGTTGGCTCAAAAAAGTCCCCTGTCCACTTAGGGAGAGCGCAATGCCCTTGACCCCAGGTGCATTCTGTCCCCAGAGTGCTGGGAGCCAGGCCTGACTGTGGGCCGCTTTCAGTACCAGAGGACCTGAAAGCTCAGACGTAAGGAGTCTTGAAGGTGCGTGGATAGTCGGACCCCAGGGACCCGGGTGAAGTAGAAGCAGTAGTTCACGCACCAGAAACATCCTGCAGAGCTCTGCTCTGCGCCAGGGATTCTCGCCCTAGTATTTCCTCACAGGTGACAGCTAGGTAACCAAAGTGATCAATGGTGGGGTTTCCCTCTTGTCTATCAGCTGTTAATTTTATTCATTCCAACGAAACCCTTCACCCAGAATAGTTTTATTGAGTTGCAGAATGTATGGCACGGTTTGGGCACGCAACAGATCCCTTTCCCAGTTATTATTTGATTAAACCATGGACAAACTTATGAATAGCTTTTCACCTCATTGGGAGGTGAGGTGTTTTCAAAACACAAGGAACCCAAATCAGGATGCTAGTGGAGTGAACCATCTACATTTTTAATACAGAAAGAAAGCCCATTCTTTTTTTTTTTTTTTTTTTTTTTTTTTTTTTTTTTTTTTTTTTTTTTTTTTTTTTTTTGCGGCACCGGGGATTGAACTCACAACCTCACGCCTGCCAGGGCAGGTGCTTAAGGCACTGAGTCAAACTCCCGGCCCTGGTTTTTCGAGGCAGGGTCACACTATGTAGCTCAGGCCGGCCTTGCGCTCGCGTTGTAGCCCAAGCCGGCCTCGAACCCACAACGCTCCGCCTACCTCAGCCTCCCGAGTGCTGGGATTAAAGCCCATTCTTGAAAGTAGTCATGTCTTGGTGACTTTTCTCTCATTGTTGGAACAAAATACCCGACACCCAAAACAAGGGAAGGAAAGGTTTATTTAGCTCACTGTTTGTGGAGGTTTCAGTCCACAATCGGCTGGCTCCAAGGCAGGGTGGCATGGCACTGAGGCAACTCTTCAAGGCAGCAGCCAGCAAAAGCAACCAGAGCCACAGGGAGCAGGGAGGAGAGCAAGCCTCTTCTCCCTTATATTGTACACAGCACCCCAGGGCAGATGTAGCACTCACAAAATCTCTGTGTCCTCCTCTTGCACAGGAGGAGGATATTTATGAAGTAAAGATCCTGGCTCTCTGCTGAGTCTCTCAGTTATACTTCTGAACTTCTGAAGTTGACACAATGTATCAACCATCACAAGTGGGTTATTCAAAAATAACCTCCCATGCTGCAATACCTGCAGGCTGATCCTCCTAGGCGAGAGGATGGAGGGGTGGACTCTCCGCTCTGGAGAACAAAGCAGGCTCAGTCCCTGATCGCAGTGGACAGGGACCCCTTCATAGCTCACCTGACGTGACGTGCTCCGTCCAAGAAAGGTCACGTTTCTAAAGCACGAGTACCACTGGAGTTCAGCGATCAATGGTAAACTCCAAATCCAGACGCTCGCCACGCTGCTCACCTTCTAACTACATGCTCACCAGCCTCCTCCATTCCATGACCTGCGTGTCAGGACCCACTTTGCTGGAGATTCTCAGGACCATTCCGTCCCAGAAATAGTAACTAAGATGTGCTACGCTTGCTTAACACAGCCTGCACTCCCTCCCCCGGTCCTCTCCCTCTTTCTACCTGGACTACACTGTTACGGACATCTCTGGATCTCAAGAACTCTTTCTTCTTCCGATCTTTCTTACTTCCTCCTTCTAATAACCAAGGTCTTACTTTCCTTTGCTCATCTCACCCACAGCCCTCCATGTACAGCAAACTTCAAGCCATATGTAAAACATGTAATTGGCATGCAGCCTCTCACCCTCCGCACTTTAAGCAGAATGACAAGTGGTCAGAAACAGCACCGGAAAGCCGTCGGGCATGAAGGCAGCAGACTCTTACCTTTTTTGGTTCAAAAACCTCAATCAATGTAGCAGATAGGAAAGACTGAAAATATGTCTCTGCAATGATTCATAATTGCTTTCTCATTGACTTCCAAGAAGAACAATTCCAACTGGGAGACAGAGACGAGGAGAATAGAACAGGAAAATGTGAAATATCTGCCCTGGAGAGTGAAGGCTAAATTCTCCCCTGCCCCGGGCATTTAGGAAGAAGGTGCGAGGAAAGGGCTCAGGCTTCTAGGAGGCCTAGAAGGGAGGCAGCTTTGCAGAGGAGTTCTGCAACCCGAATGACCCGCAGGGGTTTCTAGGGAGTCAGGAAAGACTACAGCCCCAGAATAGCAAAAGGGGCATGAATGCTCCTCACTCCCCTCCCCGCCCAGAGAGAGCTGGGAACCTGGGCTGAGCTCGCTGGCAGCCCTGAACCAGCTGAGGACCTTTGCCACCTGCACGAGGAGAGGCTGGAGAAGAAGCGCCTGGGCCAGCCAGCGGAGATCCGTCCCGTCATTACTTCTCAACACAGGCCACGTGATGACATAACTAAGAAACAGATGAGGGGCGCCAGGGGGCTGCCCTCTCCACCCGAAGACCCCAGCTGCCGAGTGAATCCTCACCCACCCTCCTCCTGCCACAACACGGTGGAACCCAGGAGCGGAGCCAGCAGGACCAGAGGACCCCAAGTCCCCTGAATTTGGAGCCACGAGGACCGACTCCTGAGTGTACCCGTGATGATCCCATGGAGATATCTGCCATGATACCTATCGCAGTTGGTCACAGGGAGAATCTGTCCAGTCATGTACCAGATCTGGGGACTGAAGTTTGCACTTAACAAATGCCCTGGGTTTTCTGAAGCCTCAAACTTCTAAATTCTCTCTTCTATTCCTGGGTTGCTGAGCTCTGCTGAGGAGCAGCATGGTAAATGAAGGTGGGCAGCAAGGAGAACTTCCGGGTTGGCCTGGGTTTGACAGGTAGGGTTCGGGCAGGTGGAGGAAGGAATGGAACGAAACAAGAACTAGCAGCTAGGCGAGGTTGGTGCCCCTCGACACACACGCTGTCACACTCGTGTTCCCGATGGTCACTGTACTGTCAGTGACCAAGGCCAAGCAGCGTGTCTGCAGTGGAGGCTAGAGATGACCCAGCCCTTGGGATGCCGGGTCTCACGTGTTCTCTGCTGTCCTAGGCTCAGGGTCGTCCTCTGGGGTGCGGAAGTTTGCCTTGGGTGGTTACAAGTTTCTTTTAGCTCACTGGGTATCACCTTCAGAATCCCGTCTGATCTTGTACCTTTGCTCCCATTTTACAGGTGAATACACAGAGTCTTGCATAAAGCCGTGATACTGTTGAGATATAAAGCTCAGAAAGTAATTCTTTTGTTTCCTGATTCAATGCCCTATTCATTATATCTATTAATATTAAGCCATAGTAGCACATTATTAGATGTTAAATTTTTAGAGAGGCAAACTATTGCCTTCTTCAGGTGGAACAATGAATGAATGGCTGAACTTTTTCCTTAGATTCTTACAAACGTCACATATACATCACAATAAGAAACAGGGCTATAGTTGATCTATCTCCATTTCCTCTCAAAGGGCTTCACTCAAATAACATTTTAATCTGAAAATTGGAGAAGTACAAATGCATTTTCCATGAAAATATCCTGGCATGAGCAAAGCATTACTCTCTCAAGTAGAAAAATGTTATTATTGCTAACAAAACCAGTTCCTCCATATGGAGTTTAAGATCAGTTTGTTTTTTAAATCATTTCCCAGGGCTTCCTTCTCTCTCTTTTGATCAATTTGCTGCACTTGCAATTTGATATCTCATTCACGCTCTCCCGTCTGCGAACTCTGTTTAGTGCAAAGCTTTGCAAAAAAAAAAAAAAAAAAAAAATCTCTTATTTGACCATGAACTTTCGATGATCTAGTTAGCGTTACTGTCAAGCTTCCCGCGGTCTTTTTGAAAAGCAGGACTTGTCCATTCTGCCCTCTGGCCAACTTCCGTGGGACTAAAGCGTTAGCAAGAGCCATCAAACTGCCTGACGGCTTGTCACCAGTGAGAATCCATTAATTTATACACATTTTCCACTGTTTGGCATCTACCATGATAACTCTTTTCTCTTGCAAGCAGCTCCTGTTTGCATTTAACACTTGGGTTAATTTTCATCAGAGTTTAAATTTAGCCATCAGTTATTTCAGGGGACCTGTCAGCCGACATATGGAGAGAGGGAGAAAAAAATCCTTCTGAATTTATAATAAAGTGGAATCTGTTGAATGTGAAACAAAAACCAACTGCAATCTCGGGCGGCCCCGGTGGGGAGGGCAGGGTCAGGCAGGAATTGCAGAGTGGATTAGCTGCTCTATTCACCAGAGCCGCATCTGGGCACCTCCCGCGCTTCCTGATAGATCAAAAAATGATGGAAAGACACAGTTCAATTTGTCCCCCTTTTATAAAGGATAATTAACCTGTCAGTCTTGCTACTTTAACAACTTCATTAAACTCGAGGCGGAATGGGTGCTGAGGAGTCCTGCCTCTATCCAAAAGGAACGCAGGGCCCTCGTGCAGATGGGGGGAGAAGAAGGAAAACATATCCACGAGCACCCCGATAATGCTGTCTGGTGCCTGAAAAATGGAACATGCTTCTTCCAATTATGTAATAATCCCGCCTTGACGATGACCTGCTAAAAGTAATTTTCTTAACTCGGAAAGCAAAGGAAATCATGTCACAGCCCAGCTAGGTCCGAAAAGCACACTGTTTAAAAATTGAGGTTATAGGGTTTCAAATGCTGTCGGGCCAAACTGTTTAAGATCTAGAGTGATGGCTACGGCCGGTAAATAGCATTTCACAAGTAATAAAAAGAAATGAGAGCCGGGCTCCGGGTCCCAGCCTCTCCCTCTGCCTCCCCACACTGACTGGCACTTATGGCTTGCGCTGGGATGGAGCATAGCTTTACTTCTAATGAGCTTGTAAACCTCAGTGCGCATCCAGCTGGGAGAAAAGAATACTTAAGCCATCTGAATGCTTAAAATCTGAACTAAGCATGGCTCTCTGTACACTACTTACACTGTATTTCAGCATTTCTATAAACACACTTATATATGCACATAATATATATTTATATACTGCATCTATGAATAGTATTTATATAGCAGTTTAATTAAGGCTGTCCCTCTTTAGAAATTCTATTCTGTGGAAATAAGCACCCAAGCATAGTAAAAAGAAAGTGATAATAGAAAAATTCTCCAACTTTATAAATAAAATTATGCTGCTTCCTTTCAAAGCAGAAATCATTTTATGAGGTTGGTAATTTTGCAGTATAATATTACATTTCACTATGACAGAATAATAATTTAATAATCATAAAATAATAAAAATTCTAAGTAGCTATCATAAGAGTAAAAGTTAACATGCTGGCCTTGTCTAGATAGTCAGGAATTCTGAGTGTGTTCATATCATTGCTCAAGACAGGACAAAATTATTTTTAAAAATCATCTTGAATCATTAAAATTTATTTTCTGTTAACATTTTTCTTAAGAATTATTTAAATAAATATTTCATAGAGTTAATACTGGGCCTTGAAAGTTTATAATCCCCAAACACATTCAATTTATGATTTTTAGAAAACATAACTTTGAAATCTCTTCAAGTGTCTCTTTTTTGTTAACTTGTGAATATCTGAGGAAGGCAGGACTAGGGAAACAGACTTTTTAAATACAATGGATACCACTTCAATAAAAATCCCCAAATCGTATTACAAGTGATTGTTAAAATTGAGAATGACAGTGTTATTCACATGTGGTTTATTGAGTGAGCAAGTCTGAATTCTACTTTTTGCTATTGCTGTTGCTTTATCTGAGACAAAATTAGGTACATTCCCTAGAGTAAGTCAGTCATTACAGCAGCTACTTAATATTTGAGAATATAGACACTTTTTCCATACTTTAGACAATGAAAATTGCCTAATTTCTTAGAAACAACCATTTTAAAAAACCACCCATTTGAAGATTAGCTTTATGGTATCAAGTTGAGGATTTCTGTTTATCTCACTTAGTTAAGGATTATATTTAGGGCCAGGAAGATGTTTTTGTCACAGTATTTGGAAAGCGACTCGGTCCTCAGTCATCTCCAAAGTGACTTTTTCCTGTTCCCGGACTCGCCTGTCTTGTCTCTATAGTCAGACAATAATTAGGACGACGCGGTTTGTATTGTCCCATCTTAAACCCTGTCTGCACCGATTTGGGCAGACAAATTCAAAGCTTGATTAGCCCTTCTCCCGCAGGATTGTAAGAACGGAACCATGATTCAGCCTGGCAACTGTTCTTGCCACCGGTGCTTGTCCAAGTGGCCCGTGATCTCCGGAATCGCGGTGCCAGACACACAGCACCATGAGGGCTTCCGCACCGCGGTGACATCCCGGCTCTTACAGATCGCACTTGGCATGTTTGCTTGCTGTGTCTTTTACAGGAAAAGACCCAAGGGCCATTGAGATTAGCAGGCTCCTCAGCCATGTCACCCTCTCCAGCTGGTCTGGCACCAGGGGCTCTGCAGACTGAGGAGGAAATGCCGCTGATTCTGTCCGCACTAATGTTGGGAGACTGGAAATGTTAGGAAGGAAAGCGGCAGCCGTCAGGGCTTATCGGACATCCGCTGTACATAAATGAGATGGAACAGGGCTGAGGGAGAAGGGCTGGGGAGAGAAATCCTACCGTAGCATCCAGAGCTGGGTTCGTTTTCCTATGCTGCCAAGAGAAGTGATAGGGTATCCAGAACTTAACTGTCAAATCCATGTCCCCGAATAAAATATCCTAAGCAGGAAACTCCACCAGCTTATGTTAGCGTAGGAGTGTGAGATGATCTGCTTTCATAATCTGGAATTTACCCGTGACTGACTCTGACTTTGCTTGGAATGAGCCGAGTGTTGTTTTAGGTCAGCTGTGCGCATTTTTCTTGTTTCTTATGTGAAGATAACAAAGCTGTTGATTTTAGAAAGCAAACTCAGCCAAGTGGTAAAGCAAGCAGCTCAAGTCACTAAGTAAACCTGGAGGAAGAAGCTCCATTTCCTAGTGCAACAAAATTCTTCAATTGCCTTGGATTTAATCACTGTAATTTAGTCATTTTGTGACTGAGGGTCAGTAATTTGTTGGCAGGAGTGCCTTTTACTCAAAGAGAGCATTTGTTTTTTCAACAATAATATTCAAATTTGTAGTCAGTTCTTCCGAGGAGCATACAATGATTGAAGAAGTGTCAATATAATTAAGTCTCCTTATAAAGAGCAGAAGCGAAGCTATCTACAAATAGAGTTGTCTCACCCTAACTTAAAGATCTGCTCCCCCCTCTTTGTGACCGCATTGGTAATTATGAGCGAAGTAGCAGCTTTAACAGAAATTCCGTAGCTGTTTACAACAATGGAGAGAAACCGCTCATCTTCATTCCATCATTTTCCTCACGAAAGTTGCCTTCACTGCCACCCCTACAGTAAAAGGAGTGGAGATGTGAGAATTACTTGAGTAGCTTAAGTTAGTATCTTTGGGATTGTCTGGTTGTTTAAAGAAATTGTTAATTTATGTTTGTGTATCTACACGAAACTGCAAAGGACACAGGAAATGCAGATTGAAATCAGGGTCTCTCCATGCAAATTATAATGAAAACACCTACCCTGATCATTCTTCATATTTTCATTTTAGGAACAGGAATGCCCTGAACCACACCACAGCTCTCCCATACTCTTAAGATTTACAAAGGTGTTGAATGACTCCTTTCCTTCCAGGAGCTGGAATTGATGGTGTATCTTAAATATCATATTCTAGGGGCAGAGAGAAGTTGACACTTCATAGTAAAATCGCAGGCTAACTACCCCATCTTGGTTTTGAACCACTGTAAGTAGTTACATAACAATTTGCATTTTATGGGTTCCATAGATTTTGAAATGCAAATCTGTATAAAAGGACCTCCTTTAATGACCCAGTTATGGACTTGCAACTACTTTGTTAACTAAATGAGGCACTGTATATAATATATACAATAGTCAGAACAAAGAAATAGTCAGAGGAAACTCCAGCTCAATGACTTTGCTTTTATTTGCATAACTTTTATATGTAGGACTCTGATGTAAAACAGAACATAAAACTACAGTACTGTACAGTACAACCAATAAAAATTACAGTACTATATAAACAGGGTGTACTACACAAAAAAGACACTGAGACTTTATAAATAAGTTGTACTGCACTGTACAAGCAAAAAAGGTCATAAATCCAAACAGTTGTTAAGAAGATAGGTCGTTCAATGAGGAATATCTGTATTGTTCTTTGAGATACCAATCTGAGGAAATCTTGTTTCACAAAGATGAAAATTGTTGATTTTGAAACTGTGATTTAATTCACAGGCCCACATACTTTAGCTTAGGCAAAATATAGATTTTTTTTCAAGACTCTATGTTCACCTTGGTTCTCTTTGCTTTATTTTGAACAAAAGACCAAAATCTCACTAGGCTTTTTTTATTTTTAATGTTTTGGTAAGGATTTTAAATTCTCATATTCTGAGGCTCCTTTCTGTAAGCATTTCATAATCATTGCCCTTTTCTCATATGTAAGTGCCACGGGGAACCCTTGTCAATTGAGTGTCGGAAATAAATAAGCCCCACTGTTCTCTGGTGGCTGTCTGTCCAGATCCTCTGGGAGACCACTCCTCCCTTCTCTCCTTGGCAAGTGATGATCACTCATTTTATATCCCAATGCATGCTACTTCCTGCTAGCCATCACTTTCCAATAGAGACTTGACCTCCCTCAGTCACACATTCAAAACTCATTTTGAGTAGCTGTAGTCTGCCTGGCTCCTGGGTGGGCCCTGAAGTATCCAAAGCCTTGTTATCCTTTTCATGAGGAAAGCAGCACCACGCTCATTTCCCAAAAGAAGAATGGACGGAAATGCAGACATGCTGAAGAACTTGCTCCTGGTGACCAAATTATTCAATGAGGAGATCTGGATTTGAAGTCAGGGCTTTCAGATTTCATATGCACAGACATTTCCATCCATGAATGTCAAATTCAGCATGCAACTTATTTCTCCTTGGCCACCTTAGAGTCCTTAGCATGGAGAGAACCCAATACATGCATTGCGATGCAGTCATTTCTTCCTGTTCTGCAGGTAGACTGCCAGTTTTCACAAAATTCCACCACTTTATCTTAAGCATCTGGTCTGTCTGTTCCTTCTAGGAGGATTTTATATCACTCAGCATAGCATCTCCAATGTCTGAATCCTGCCTGACTCTTGGTAATTAAGAGATCTAATGTAGGGGAGGTGGCCAGGGAAGGGACAAGTACTGACAGAAGGGGAGAAGACATGGTATTTGGAAAGGCAAAACTTCAGCAGTGGAAAGCCGCTAATGTTATTGACTGACTACGTGTTCTGTTTAAGTGATAGGAGCTTTAAGACTTTTCCATAGTACTATAAATATGGGTATATGTGGACCATGAGACTTGGTGGCAGTCTCTGAGGCCATCTACAAAGTTCCAGAGAACCTTTTGTTTGCTTTTACCAAACCATTCATATTAGCTTGGTTTCTCATCGATTATATCACTCCTTGAAGAAGTTTTTTCAGGACAGCTTCCCAGGTAAGTGCCACAGGTCATATTCCCTCTGGTTGGACCCTGAGCATGCAATTCCCATAGCTTCTGGCACAGACATCACATCAGATGTGCCAGCCTTCAACCTTGCTTGGGGTAAAGGCCACACATGCATCATAATCAAATAGAGAGTAGCAAATAACACAGTGCTTGCTCTTGTGGGTCGAATTGTGTCTCCCTCGAAGATGCTGCAAGACCTATAAATGTGACCATGGATGTGGTCAAGGTAAGGAGATATGGGTGGACCCTGACCCAATATAATTGGTGTCCTTATAAGGAAGGGGACCAAGAACACAAGCCCCCTGCACAGAGGGAGAACCATACAAAGAGGAAGGCAGAAGACTGGGTGGTGCCTACAAGCCAAGGATGCCGGACACCTGCAGCCACCAGAGTCTGGGACAGAGGCTTGGAACTGATTCTCCCTTCCAGGCCATGGAAGAAATCAGCTCAAGTGACATCTTCACCTTGCATTTCTCTCCTCGAATACATTTCTGACAATGCATTTCTGCTATTTAAGCAACTATGTTTATGTTACAATAGCCCTGGGAGATTAACGCATTTGGGTTACAGTAAGACAACAGCCTCTAATTAATGGTGTCTGCCTCTACTTACAATGAAAAGGAAGAGGATACTTTTTGTGTTTGTATTCTCTTTCAGTCTAAAGTTATAAATGTCTGGGTCATTATGCACAAAATGTATTAATTTTAGAGTTAAAATTGAGTTATTCTAACATATTATCTTGAGTACCATAACAATAAACTGTACGCTAGTGATCGTGAATGGCAGAGTATTTATTAGAGATGCTGGGAAAATAGAATATCTTTTGCACAGATCAGTAAAGACAAAAACATAGCTATGTTTTAAATAGAAAAGGAGAAGTTGGTTAATGCCCAAATGTGATGTCATTGATGTCATTCGGTTCTGGACATCAAAGAA